>VWYI01042112.1:0-40858 GCA_013399455.1 Anthoscopus minutus
GCAGTGCTGGGAGCACAGCCTTATTGGATAGAATCAGCCACAGTGCATCATGTTAAGTGAACAGACAAATAAACAGTTATTGGTAATAAAGTAATAACAGTAGANCACTTCTGGGGCTGCAAAGCTAAAGCAACCTTCATGTCGGGGGGAAAACTGACACTTTCCCTGAAACATCTTTAAGAAAAAAGCACACCTTCAGGACAGGGAAAATGGTTCACTACTAAAACAAAGGACTTCCATGATCTCCATTTTACAACACACTTCCTACTCATCTTCAGCAAGACCCCACTGCTTGAAATATTGGATGCACTTAGCAGTTCTGCTCCTTTCAATTAAGATGGGCAAGAAACCTGACTTGCACTCAATGACAAGCTTTTTAATAGTGCCAGAGCCCTTTTGAACTTAAGAACTAATCATCTGTTTTCTACAGAATTACTTTTTATGCAGAAAAGATTTGTTGGAATATAAAATCTCTACTACTTCATAACCTGAGATATAGAACTATGAATGAAAAAAATTCTTGTGATACTCCTTATCAATTTCAGGCATGTATTCATTGACTGGACTGTTATCCATACTGCTCATGGATATACAAGCCAACAGCAGATGCTGTGAGAATGTCCATTTGCCTTCATTTCTTTCAGCATGACTTCTCTCCCTCTGCCCCTGTTATTTAGCTGTCCTGGTCCACACTGTGTGTTCCTGTGTGGAATCAGCCACAGTGAGACCCTAAAGGAGTGAGCAGCAAGGAGTTAAGAGTCCTGCACAGCTTGCATAACAAGATATGCTGCATTATCATTAGTCTAAATATTTGTGTGTGTGCGTGTATGTGCGCATACAAAGTGATGGCCTAGAACAAGATATTCTACATTATCATGAGTACAGATGTTTGCATGTGTATGTGTGTCTGTACACAGTGATGCCTTAGAACAAGACATACTACATTATTGTGAGTCTAAATGTTTGTGTGTGTAATCTTCAGAAACTGGTAGTAACTCAGATTAAACTCCACATTTCCCTGATTTCTTGACCCATTTCCCCCTTAACACAACCATATTTTAAGCATCTTGGAAGAGCAGAGCATATCAACAGGTTTTCACTTCTGCATGATTTTCAAATTAAGCATTTAATTAAACATTTCTGTAGCATAAGGACAGATGCTATATCTGGAAAATACTAATTCAAGAATTCCTATGTAGTTTGTTGCCCATTTAAATGCAAGAGCATGCAGGTAACCCATGAAGGAGAATTCACTGTTTGCTAATTTGTTTAGTTTTTTTTGTAGTCACAATCCTAAGCAATGTTTTTGGTTTGGTATATGGCAGCAGTTCCAGAGACATTGCAGCAATGAAGGGTTAAATATCAGGATCTTTACTGTTCTCAAATGGTGCCTTACTCCACAGACACTTTCACTGATTTTTTTTTTTCAATAGAAATAGTTTTCCCCACTAGAAGTTGGAGAGCATTTTTATTTTAAATGTGTGCATTACTTTCTTCCTTGCAACAGGAAATGCAGAATATGAGGCTATAAAAAGGCATCCTATGGAGTTGAACGTAATGCCTAAATGTAGAAATGCAAGAGAAATGACACTTAAAATGCTCCAAAGAGGAGCAGAGGATTTTGACAGTTATTAATTCTTTGTAAGAACCACAAAAGTGTTGTTTTTACTAGAGAAAAATAACAGCTGCAAGGGAGACTGAAATTCTTTTGGAGATAACAAAGAACAAAGGAAAGACTTTGCACTGGGATTCATGTCATCTTTAACAGCTAAATTGTGCTCTCAGCTCAGTGGGCAGGATTGCCATTGAAAGCATTGTGGGAGCACGTTAGACCATGCCCAAAGGGAGAATTTGGCCCAAACAGATGATCAAATTCAGGGCTGAGGGCCAGTAGCCAGTGAATGAATTGTCCTTTCACTGAAACCCTCCAGAAAGTGAAGAGGCTCATCCCTAAATCTGTGTGCTCTGACAGAAATGGGAGCAAGAGGAATTTAAGCCATGTCAATGCTCTGCCCTGGCTGATGGAAAACTCCGGTGCAGCACAAATGAGGAAGGAGTAAATGGCAGCACTAGACTGAGTAGTTACACTTCAGAGGGAGTGGAACACACTTGAATGCCATATTTGGAGTGCAGCTCAATTTTACTACTGTTCAGAAAATTAGTAATATTCCTAATTGAAATATTTTGTTTTCAGGTCTAGGACCAAACAAAAGGCAATTCAGTCCCTAGACCCCTAAGCCAGAAATGGGCCCTTGTGTATGATGTGTATCAGTCTGGAAGGTTTGTTCTGTGTAAACCAAAGAACAACAGGATAGAGCAGTTTGTTGATTCCTTAATAAGTTAGTACATGTGCCCTGATGATGTTTTCATCTTGTTGTCTTTGGTCTGCCAGAACTTTGGTCAATGGCTTCAGATAATTATGCTTTTCTACATCTTTAACATAATTTTTTAACAGCTGGGCTGGTTCTGAACATTTTGGCTTGGCAATGTGGAATGAAAAATATGCGTGCTCCAATAATGTATTTTTTTTAATTGTTAGAATATGAATATGAAATTATTAGAATATTTTCACATCAAAGACAAAAGGCAGAGACGGCTAGCAGTGTAGATTTCCCTCAGAGGCCGAAGTTAAGAAGCCTCATGTTCTGCCCTTCAATGGTGGCCCTAGATCATGCTGTTGTGGAGGCCGTAGCAGATGTAGCACTGCCTTCATGGGGTGGTAGGATGAAGGATGAAACTCCCATCAGGCATAGTCAGTGCCAGCAGCCGCTCACTCTGAGGTCCCCAAAGCCTGTACCAAACTATTTGGATGACTTACAAGTTATATTTTCAGCACAACCCCATATTTTCCTGGCTTTTGCCTTGACCTGAGCAACGTGGGCCCCTGTGAGATGTAAATCTAAGCGTGTAAATAATTAAATCAATCCAGCACAGATAAATGTTACCGCTAAGAAATACACACTTAAAGGCAAAACAAAGGGAATGAGTAGGTGTACAAATATTTGTTTAAATATGAAATAGATGTTTATGGCCTTTTTGCTTGCTTCTAACAAATATTCCCATGATCTCTGTTTACTGCAAAGATTTAATAGTAAGCAAGATATGAAGCAAATAAGCCCTCGCACAGAGCCTGTAAAAAAACCAAATGATCCCTTCATGAACCACTAACATCCTTCTCCCATTCCTCCAGTCTGAGCCACCATGGAGGAGGCCGTGAAGCACAGGAAGTCAACAGGTAGTGCTAATGAGGAGGGGTAATGGGCTAAAGTTTCTACCCAGCATGCAAGTATAGGACAATGAAAAATAGCCAAGATAATTCCTGAGCCTTTCCTCATACATAACTATGCCTTCTGTTTGGCAGTGGTCTCCTGATCAAGCCCTCCAGGGTCCATTGCATCCAGCAGTTTGGCTTGTTTGAATTCTGCGTGCCTTAATCTTCATGTAGCATATGCCCTATGGATACTGTTCTAAAACTGTAGTCTTTTTCATTTCTTTAGGAAGAGTTGTACTGAACAACAAGCACACTGCAGATTGGAAACTGACAACCTAGAAAGAGATATGCTATTGCTAGCTGAACCATACGTGAACAGGCTCTCTGTTTTTCTTTCTATGAGGCCTTTCAGCACCTTTGGTCTATAGCCAAAGACACTTGGACATTATACTGCTGAAGGTCGTACCTTCTGAGCTGTAGACACCCAGCGGTATTTCTAACATCCAAATCTGATCCATGGATATGCTGGAAATCTGGTGTCTTGGAGTGGGATTTGTGGAAGGCAGCTGAGTGACGAGCTGCCAAAGCTGACCAGTAGTGCTGCCAAGGGGATAAGGATATATTTTAAATTGCATCCTTTGCTGAGAATTGACACGTTTACTCTGGGCAAAAGATGCCATTTTCTAATCACTCTACTGAGCATTATCTTTTCTGTGAAGGAGTAGAGAACCTCATGCTTGGGTTTGAGAAATGCCATGGTTTTCTGGAGAAAACCTGGAGAAAATCTGGTTTTTCATGGTTTGAGAAATTGCCTTGGTTCTCTGGAGCCCTCTACAAGTCTCTGTAGAATGCCAGCTTGTCTCCATGAAGCTCTTTTCTTCCATGTTTACAGATGCCTGAATTACCCAGGCTGCTGAAGCCTAACATGTACTGACTGATAACTTTTGTGTTACTGATGTGATTACCATACTCCTCTGTGACTGCTTATTGGGTTTTTTCATTTTGTTTTGTGGTTTCTTTTTAGTTGTTGTTTTGGGGGTTTTTGTTTTTGTTTTTAATTATTAGTACTGTAGCTCATTTAGGGGATGTAGTCATTTTGTTCTTAGTTTTTCTTTTTTGTCTTGCATGATACCATTTCACTGTGGTCCCAGACCAGGAAAGAAATGCAGATTTTGGTCTCTGTGTGTGCTTGCATCTGTTCAGGAAGTAGAGGCAGCGTTACTAGGAGAGCAGAAATTGGGACTGTTGGTAGTGAGCTTTTTACAGTTTCTTGGCAAGGCACCACTTGCTGACCATCATCACAGGTAAGTAATTTGGAAATCTGGAGTGGCGTGTAAGTTCAAAGAGTCTATATACTACATAATCCATATTTATAATACTACATTCTATATTTATGTGGCCAGCCACCTTAATGTCTGAGCAATTCTTTGCTGTCTGCTTAAACAGCAGGGAGTGAAAAAAAATCTTTGTGTCTTCCCCTGGGATGTCATGGGCTATGATATCTGGCATAGACTTTGATTAAAAGGCTATAATGGCACAGGAAGGTAATGATGCATTAGTTGTCTTATGTGGTAACAAAAACTACTGCTAATCAAGAGAGAGATCTATAATAGCTGGTCTGACCCATTTCACTACTAAACGAATGTTTGCCTCCATATAACAGTAAACATTAAAAAAGAAAAAAAATAAAATTCAACATTAGAAGAACACTTGGGGGATGGTATTACCATGTTTATTTTTATCTATATCGAACTCATGTAGCTTAATTTTTGCTGCCCGATGGTTTTAGTCTCCCTCTTTAGTCTGTGGAGAAAGTTCTAGATGGGATGAATCACCTGTCAGGGCTGGCCTCTTTAGATATCTGTCTCAGATGGCATGAATGTGTCTCAAAGAAGTGCCTATTTCTCTCCTGTGCCAATTAGTGGAGGCTTGTGACTATAAAAGCTCAACTTTTAAACATACACAGCTGAGTAAGAGCAATCCCACCCTTCCATGTGGACACTCCTCATTTTTCCATCCTTTCTCTTTCACAGGAAACAGAAAAGCTTGTTAGGTTTCCTGTGCTGAAGTGGCAGGGTAGCATTATACTGTCCCTCAGTTGTCAGCTTATTGTAATCATCAAATCTGGGCAGGGAAGAGAAGTCTTTAACTGGTGAGACATCTCATATCCCATGAGAATTCATGGGATGTGCCAGGACTCCTAGATGCTGGGTGGACCCAGCATCTGCCAGCTTCACAAGCTCATAGTGGGGCCAGCAGGGGTTTCCCAGGTTACCTGTTGCTGTTGTGCCAAGTATACATGCATGTATCACAAGAGCTAAATGAGCTAGGGAAGCACAAGTCAGATTTAGCTAGGGAGTAGGAAATATATTTTCATGTGTGAACAGTGTCACAGAAATGGAAGAGTATTTTTTTTATGGGAAAGAGACACTGGCAGAGCAGCAGCTACATTCCCTCCTAGAAAGCTCCTTCTTTATAGCGATTCCACCTGCACTGGACTTCTAGCTTGGGTCCCTTATAGGAGGTGTGGAAAGAAATAAGGCTGTGACAGCCTCTCACTTCTGCCAATAAAGCAAGAGTTCATTCAAGTCCTTAGTTGCTGTGTTCACTGAGGTAACAATTAGTTCAGGACAACTGTGATGATTGCCAAATTCCAATTTTCTTAGGAAATAATTTAATAGGCAGCATTGTCAAGCTCACATACAGCTAGCCAGCTTAGCCAGTTGTCAAACCTAGCTAGAGAAAGAAAGCAGATTAAATCCAAACACATTATCACTCCACCTTAGCTAGCCTGTACCTCAAACTTCTTTCTCTCTACTTATCTGCCACTCAGACATTTAGACAGGCTGTCATTATAAGCCATCCACTGCCCCAACTTCGCCCCAATTTTTTTAAGCCCTACAGCACTGTCATTTGATGTGTCTGGTGAGAGAATTAAAGTAGATGAAGACTGAGGATACCACTCCCTTAGGTAATGATATATTCTCATTCCCTGCAGCTATCTTCCTGACAACCCAGTCCTCCTCATCCTGGCCTTACTTTCCACTGCCACAGACTGAAGAATAATTAAAACTCCTCTACATAAAAGCATGTCTTCATTCAATATTAAGCTTAGACTCCATTAAAAAATGTTTTTGACACATAGGGTATATTTTGTGCCATAGCAATAAGTTAGTTAGCATGCAATAGCTAGCAGGAAAAGAAGACAAAAATACCTGGCATGGAAAAGCCAAGAAGGAAGGAAGACAAAAACACTGAAGTGGTGCTTGAAATGAGGCCTCATTGGTTTAAACAAAAAAGTGCTAGACCTTGAAATTATTATGGAGTTACTATCCTGAGTGCATTCAGCAGAGATAAAACCACTGAAATATATGGTGAGCTATCAGGTATTCAAGAGATTTTATAATAAGATAGGAACATATAGATATTTAGGAGATCCATCAGTACTGCAAGTCATGAGAGTTGCAGCTTGGAGGTCATCATGAGTGGGTCAAATTTCCTTGCTCTGAGTTGTTCTGGAAAGCAAACAGTAGATCTTTAATCAAAGGAAGCACAACAACTTCAAGTTACCTAATGAGTACCTTGGAAAGAAAGTTTCTAAATAAGTCGTTTTAAACACCATCAGACCATCAAAAGGCATCTGCTGGGTTGATCCTGGAAATGATCATTCTTATAACTGTCCTTCCTACCAACACCAGCATTGGTTGTCTCTGGTGTAATCAGTCACATTTAGATGCAGGATTTAGCACTAGGAAGCATCCTTCTAATCTTAAAAACACAGTCAAGGGAATCAAAAGTTATGCCCAAAAACCCCTACTTGTTAGCCCCAAAGGCATCCACACCCAGTCATTCTGGCAAGATGATACTCCCAAAAAGCAAAGCTCTTATAACTTGTGATGTTATCACAGCCTTGGAATGTGTGCACAGTCTTACTTACTTGTAGTGTTAGTGGATTTTTTTTTTAATTGCAATGAATAGTTGATATATCACATGCTATTCTAACAAGAAAAACGGGTTTGAGAAAACAAAAAAAATATGTCCATGTACTTATAACTGCATTTAAGAGATAAAATAGGCAAACATGAGGTGTAGCACCAGAATAAGACTGAATGTGCCATGTTTCCCCAATTATTTGGGCATAGCTTCACGCTGACAAAAGGTGACTCAGACAAAGGATACACACTGGCTGACAGTTGATTGCTCTCCAAGCAGTTTTTCTTTGCTGCATGTTGGGCGAGGCCAGACACAGGGCTCTAACCCAGGTTGCAAAGGGAGCCAAGGCTGTGTGGAGCCAGGTAACTCTGCAGTGTGCATTTATTCCACTCTACAAACTCCCTATCATTTTCAGTGCAACCTGAATTGTCCACTTAATGTCAGCAATGCAAGACTGAGAAATGGAGATATTCCTGTGAGAGTAATAAGCAGTGAAGCTATCTTGCCTGGGTAATGACAGATGAAAGTTACTCATAAGAATAGGTGAGCAAGTTTAAAAGAGGAAGGAGAATGGCAACATCCAGTAAAGGGAAAGAAGTTCTCCACTACATCCTTGAAGAGTGAGCACAGATACAGAGGAAGCAGCCCAGAGGTACTGAGGATCACAAAATGCCCCAATCTTTTGTTCAGGTTTGAACTCTCTTAGGGTTTGTTGTTGTTTGTTTGTTTGTTTGTTGTTTATTTGTTTTTTTCTCACTGACTGCTTAATAGGAAGTTTCCGAGGGCTATAAATGCTCTACCCATGATGTAGCTCCCAGACAATTAAACTGGGAGCTGGAGCAGCCATGTTATTGACTGCATAATTCCCAGAGAGTGTACCTGCTTCTTAGTGAGGTCGATGAAGACAATGAAGGCTTAGACATTGTGTTGGTGCAATTCCAACTGAGCTGGCTCGAAAGCAAATACAATTCAAAAGGCAGATCCAGTACATTGATCCTGTGACTACTTACAGAGAGGAGCTCAACTGGGACTGTGATAAGACTTCCTATAGGCAGGAGATTGCAGCTGAAGGTGTCAAGAGGTTCCCAAAGGTAAGGCAGTACAATCTCTGTGGTTTTTCTTTCTTGTTTCATTAACTGCAATAGATTAAAATTTTTGGAGGTGTAGTTGAGGTATCAGAGGCAATTATACACTTGATTAAATTTTATTTGCCTATAATTTTTTTTCACCACCTAATTTAATGAGCTATCAGATACTGGTTTTCCCCTCTTTGGTTGTTGGTAATTGCAGCTTTGGGCTGCATGATGGAGAAACAGGAGGGATCCATCAGGATGGTGGCTGGGTAGAAGTTTTATCACCATGCATGAGGTGTTCATTCTGCTCAGAGTTGTATCTGTAACTAGCCAGTTACAGACGGAAACTGACTGTTTCTCACTATCTGGTCTTGCCTTAGTTGCTGGCTAATCAGAGAGTTTTTCTGCTGAACTCTTGAAAAGGAGAGTAGATCTCCCCTCTTAACTGGGGAGATATGCAGTAAGTGGCTTCCAAGAATGGCATCTGTCCAGGATTGCTAAAGAGGGTGGTCAGAGCTTGTGGATATGCCTCCTAAAGACAGTTGTGCTGAGGTGGCTGGATTGGGAAACTGAATTTCTCTCATATGTAGAGTTTGTTTTGATGTTTTCTGGTTCACAGTTGACCTTCTTGTCTGGGACTGGGAGGAGGTTTTGTGGGAATGGCTCTGCTGAAAGTATAGGGTTTGATATGGAGGACTCTGGGTTTCATTGCTTGTATCTGCAACTAAAAAAGGAAGATAAGTCACTTTTCACCCTATGAATTTTGCACTCTGTTGCCCATTATTCATGAAGAAACATGAGATAAGAAAAGACATAGTGAGTAGAGAGAGACTGACTATTTGGAAAAATATTCACAGCAGGAAAAGCTGGGGGAATGCAGAAGACCATGGAATGGAAGAGCAGCCTCATTCCTGAAAATGGCTTTTGTAGAAAACCCTTCTAGGTATAGGTGGCCCTGATGATTTTGGTTTTGCTTAAGGAAAACAAGCTACTGCAGAGCACACTGCCTATTAATGATTGCTAACTATGCCAGTTGAAACAAATTCAAGAGGATATGATTAAAAAAATTAAAACCAGATCATATTTTATATTTTCATATGAGCACATCAATCTGAACTTTTTTCTTTAAAAAAATATCTAATCAAGTTTGAATGCATTTTTAACACATTTCTAGTTTTATGAGGAAGTAAAAAATTTAGCATGGCACTCTGATGACAACCTGAGAACATAACTTTTAAGTTTTTATAAGTTCTAGTAGTTTTGCTTAACTTTTCTTACTTGTGTTTGAAATATAGTACATGAATTAAAATTAATATTGGGATTAAGAGACCAAATATGGAAAGTCATAAAGTTCTACAAATTCAGGGCTCCGAATTAATTTCTTGGCGTGTGTCCTGTATATTTTAATGCACAATAACCAACTTCCCTAGGCTTTTATTAGGACCGTATGTACCATATGGTGAGAAAACCTTGGGTGTTCCTAGCCATTGTCAGCCACCTGAACATTCTGCTTACCTTAGCAAGAGTGTCAGGGAACATTTGAGACCAAATGGTTTCCAGATCTGCCTTCCTGATGTTAGACCTCTTACTCCATGTCATTACTTCCCACCTATCTCCCTGGCTATGGTTTCCCTGCAGGAGTTTTTCTTATTGCTCCTCCTGAAGATGATCCATTAACTCCCACAGCTCTCCAGCCTTCCTCACCGGTCTGCCTGCTCTAGTAATTTCCCAGTTTCTGTGACAACCTCCTGTGGGTCATGCATTTCCACCTTTAATTTTCATAACTGAGTGCAACAAAAAAGTGAAAACTGAGAAAAACTTTAGGCAGACTTGTGAACACTTTGATGCTGTTTGCACAAAAAGCGTGAGCCCAGATGCACAAGCTGCCTTCTGCAGTGTGACTGTGAGTGTGTGAATCTGCTAATCCTCACTCTACCAGACTCAAAGGCTGGGTTTATTTTCGTTACAGAGCTATTTTTCCTCCCCTTAGTCTCCTTTTCATCTATCCTTGCACAGTGTAGTAGCAGGCACACTTAAAGTCTCCTGATACCACAGTGTCAAGAGTAACAGAGATGGACTGCATGATGGCTGGAATAAGCATGAACTAGTGACGTGAAAACATAAGTTCACTATCAGTGAGGTTTTTTTTAAATATCTGTGGGTTGTTAGGAGATGTAGAACTTTATGTCTTCACTGATATAGCTCTAAAGAGATGTAAAACAGTGCATTCAAACAGGTAAAATTATTGCTGTATATAATTTTGATAACATTGTAAAAGGAAATATTAAATCATCATTTAAGGCTGCCATTATTGGTGGCACTAAGTTTGGATTGGACAATATGGCTTACAGTGACATGAATTCTGGGCTAAAATTAGTAGGAAGTCTTTTTAGAAATGTCACACTGACTGTAGTTTTCCTCTGGGATTGTTACACAAATTCACCTGTAACCTGTTGTTACCACTACAAAACTCAGCAATGACCAGGTGGTATCGAAATAACTGAAGCATTCTGCCTAGCTCCAACCTCTCTTCCCTACTCTTCTGTTCTTCGCCCCATAACAGATGTGATCTGAAGCCAATCTGACTTTTATGTAGGACACCTTCCAAACTCTGCTTGACAAATTGCAGTCACAGTGTTTTATTTACCTCTGTGCTCCCCATCATGTAGTACTGGAAGGTGAAAGCTGTGAATTCACCCTGTGCAGATTGAGATGATTGCAGAAGATAAAAACAGGAGCTGGTGCTTCCAATCATGGAGGTAGTCAGATAGTTCCACATAGCCAGTGATGTGACTTCCATGTAGCCAGTGATGTGCGTACCTCAGCAAAATCATTGCACCAAATAATGGAATGTTGTGCTTTTGGGTCAGCAAGATCCATTCTAAGGCAAACACAGGGACAAAAATGTTTTATGCAGGTAATAGAAAACTTTAATCCTCAAAAAGAAAACTGTAACTCCTCAATTCCAGTGAGGAATCCTCTGCTTATTCAGGCACTGTAATCAGCTCAGGTAATTACTGTACAAATATAAATCAGTGATGCAGCATGTACGGCATCTGATATTAATTTATGCAGAAAAACATGTCACTAAGAAAAAATATAACTTATAATATGCTTAGTCTAATATTATGCAGATTGCAGGGGTCTAAAAAGTACAAGAATTGGGTTTGAATTCCTTGCAAAATAGAGAAGGGTGCCCTATCTCGTTTCCCCCCACTGATTATGATGTTTGCTGGGATGTAACCTGACACACCCTGGCTGACAAGCCGAGCTGGTGAGCTCGGTGCCATGGTTTGCCATCGCAGAGAGGTTTCTGTTTCTCCATAATGAACTGCTTGCTTTCTTGGTCTTTAGGAGAAATTGATAATCCATGGAATCCTCACTGAGGTTTTGGCAAAGCAGGACTACAGAAGGGTAACACAAAGTGGTGAGAGATGTAATATTAAAATACTTCCATTTGGGGCAATATAATATGCACTTGTTTCTTATCTACACTAAACAGATCAACCTCGCTTGTTAATTTAGTGATTGCTTAGATTGGTGGATGCCAGTGATCTTCAAATTTGAAAGAAGGAGCAAATAACTGCTTTTTAAATGCATTTATCTAGGCAAGAAAGGCAAAAGACACAGAGACATTCTAATACTGTAAGGTACTGAGCAATCTATACGGCTTGATATCCACATTGTTTCAATATCCCAAAAGTGAAGTGGGCTTGGATTTTGGCACAAACCAGCCACCATCCGTCTATTAAATAGGAAACCTTTTTAATGACATTGGGTGGTAGCAAGTATGCTGAAAGCTTTTCCAACACGACCAGCTTGTGCATCAGTTCAACTAGGTTTTTATGTACAATCATCTCATGGATCTTCTTTATTTATTTTACTTTATTTTATTTATAAAATTCCAGTTTTCTTACCACAAATCTGGAGGTGAGAAAGGAAGAAAAGGGGAATTATTCAGATTTTTATTCTTTGTTCCTGTCAGGAGAAAAAGGAGATGGCAAAAACCAAACCTTAGTAGAATAATTCTATCTATTTTCTGTTGGATCTTTTCTAAAGACTTACCATATCCCACCCCAAATCAAGAATTCTCTACCTAAAAAAAGAGAAAAAAAATACATCTTTAAGAAGATTTTCCATACATTAAGTATCATGAAACTGGTTGATGATTCACAAATGGAACTTATTTGGTTATTTTGGTGAAAACCTGTTGCTGAAATGTTGGTAAGATGATGCACTAAAATGGAATCTCTGTATATGAAAGTGATCAGACCAGAATACTTATGTCTAAACATTTGTTAAAGGAGTATTTAGACTGGGTCTCATATGTCAGTGATGCAGATATAAGCAAATAATTTTTTCCACTTGAAACACAGAATATTAGCTTTTCTAATTAATTTGCAATATGGTTAGAAGATGGTCCTTATGACATGTAAACCAAGCATACCTTTATAAATCCTTCTGCTTAGTAAAAGCAGATCCTATATAAATCCTTCTGCTTAGTAAAAGCAGGGAGTATTGAAATTGTGAAGAATTTAAGTTCTGGGATTTTTGTTGTTGTTTTTGTTGTTATCATTATTGTTATCTTTAACTACTAAAGAAACAATTTTCTCATTTACTGCACTAGTTTTACACTGCATATAATTCCATCTTTTCCTGTGAGAAGTGTTGTTCTAAAAACTTTTAACCAATAGGAGAATACGCATACCTACATCACCTAAGGATGATTATCTTGAACCAGTTTCCAGATATTTTCATACCTAGAGACCACAGCAAAGGTAAGAAGCCCAGGTTTGAACACCAGCTATAAACATCCTGCAGCTTCCAGACAAGTCAAACTCCTATCCCTCATGTCACTATGGTGTCCTGTACTATAACAGAACCTGTGGGTCAAAATCAGAATTGAATGTCACTGCACAAAATAAAATGCAAAATGCCAGCTCCTACCCTATCCTGCAGATGTTCTACATTTATGATATGATCTAACATGTTTTCCATTTGGGCTGTGGGATCCAGACTATCTTTGCCTTCACTAGATGGCTTGTGCAAAGTGACACTGCCCTGGGGATTCCTGTTCAAGCTTGTTTCCCTTCAGTGTCCACCCTACTGCAGGAACAGGGACAGGTTATGTTGCAGTTGACACTTTTCCCTCTAAACTATGTTTAGCCTATTTATACCTGGGCCCCTGACTAGTGCTGGGCTTTCTTTCAGCTAGACCTGAACAGACTCTAGATATTAACACTGTGCTTTGGGTTTTCCATGCTCTAAAAGCACTACTAAAATGTTGCTGAACTTGCTGTGCTGCTATTCCTACATGCACGGCTCTGTCCCATGTTTGTCTGACTGGAGTAGCAAGAGCATATTGGTTTCACATGCAGGTTCTCACTGATAAGAACATAATTATTATTATTATTGCCAAAACAGCAGTATTTTTTTTCATTGTTAGAACTGTTAGATTCACTTCATCATCCTTTCACCCTTTCTACCATTAAAAATAACAATACACCTGAAATGTGTCTATCAAGAATAGTAGGTTCCTCTGTTGTATCACCTGAGAACTTGTGGTACTGTGTACTCCAAAAGTAAGAAAATACAGTAATTGATTTGATGCTTTTAATGATCTCCTCCCGGAAGTTTAAAAAATGTATTTATCTGTTTTTCATGTGAAAGTCACAGATTCTTAGCAAGCATCACTTCCCACATTTTTATGTATTTCTTTGGTCTCAAGTTTATAGTTTTATTAATAAGAAAGACAACTCTTATTAAGAAATGTAAAACTTCTGCATGGTATAGAAGCAGGAGGATGCAAAACTGGCACAGAGATAGTGTATATTTATATCATGAATTTTTGTTTTGATTCTAATAACTCTTTGTAAAAATGCAGTTCTATAAAATTTTCTACAAATTATCTTGAGGCAAGTATGGAGTAATCATGTGTTGTAAAAATGAAATATAGAAACAGCTCTGGACAAGTATGATCTGTATTACTCTGGAAGTCGTAACATATAAATCCTTAAAGTGCATCTTTGAAATATAATGATACATAAATTCCTAGTCTAAGTATCATCAATACAAAGATGATTAGCAGCATGGGTATAAACATTTTGTAGATAGGGAACTTCTTTCCTTTCCTATTTGTTTGGTTAAAATGAAGCATAGCACTAAAGATGCTGTGGGGATCTGATCTCAACTTTGAGAATTCCAGAAGGCCTTCAGCCATCACAACAGCCTGTCAGTTTTTTGTTACATTGGAGTCTGGCTAGAAAACAAGAATTTTGTTTATGGAAACATTCACAATGTCTTTTATTTCTATATTCAGCAGATAGTTTACTTCACATTTAGGGGTGAAATTGCACTTTCAAATAAAGTAGGAAAGAGTAGTGAGATGATCCCACAATAACCAGGTCCGCAGTGGCACTGGCACTTCCTGGCATGGGGCTAAGCTGTATCAATCACCCCATGGGGCTTTGGTCCCAGTACCTGCCTGCAAGCCCAGCCCAGTGCAGCTGGGAAGCCACAGCCTCTCTCCTGCAGCCCAGCCCAGCCAAATTGTGATTCTCTGAAGTGGAGTATTTTCAGCAGAAAAGCGAGAACAAAAGAATGGCTACACAGTCAGACACTGTCCAGGGTAGTGGGAAAATCCTTCTGTTCCCAAAGAATTGACTGGTGTGACGTTCCTTTTCATCCCACACGATTGCCCTGGCCCAAGTTCCTCATGTCTGTGTTCTTGTTGCTGTTGTCAAAACCATGCCACTCCTGGAAAATATTCAGTTTAACCAACTATCATTTTTCAATGGAAAAAAATCTTTCCTCAGAAATGCTGTACTCACTCCTGTGCACAACCTTGTTGCTTCAGAAGGATTTTTCATAGCAGTTGGTTCTTGTTAAAGCCTCATCCTGGCCTGATACTCCATGATATTAATTGGGGAAAAGAGTAGCACAAAACTGAGGGGGGCTGTTAGCAATTCTTTGAGGCATTTAAGCTGCCACTCAGCAAACAGACCCTACAAACACAAAGCTACTGCAGACATCAAGGTGGCCAACTAAGGAAAAAAAGCAGTCTAAAAAATTGGCATTTTTTCTTCAGTTTTTTCAGAAATAGTAGTGCTGATGACACATCTGCCACCTTTACAGAAACAGGAAACTTCTAACATTTGCCCATGGAAATTTTTATAGAATTTTTTAAAATTTAAATAGAAGCATATGACAAATGACTATCATAATTTATAATATTGCTGTCTTTCTGCAAATACACAGCAAAGCTTGCTGACGCCTTGACTGACCTGACAGAAACATATCCAGCTAGGAGAGGACTTCAAACGAAAAGAGTATGGGAGAGGTGTCCATTTCCATTAGACATTGTCCTGTCAGGAATCCTTTCTCCCTTTGGACTAGTACTAGGGCTGAGTGGAGCACAGCTGCCTACAAACTGGCCCAAAATGAGGAGCTCTGCAGATGCAGGCTGAGCTCCTACCTCCCTGCCAAGCACAGCACTGTTTCAGAATGGTTCCTCTGGGGGAGCAGGAAGGGCTGGCAGGGTAAGAGAGGCAATTTAGCCTACACAGAATTCCTTGGTAATTACAGAAAATGTGTTCTGATTCAGTATTTATATTTTAATTGGATTTATCCAGGAAAATAATTTTGGATTTAGTTTGACCAGGTTTGAATTGCAAAACAAGCTTTGCAAGTACATTAATCAAGTCAGCTTGCTATGAGAATGACAGCCTATTTTGCCAGAGTAGGACTTTTGTTGGTAGAGTTAAGTGCCAAAATAAGCAGAAATTATGTGCTTATTCTCTAGGGGAAAGTATAGAGCAGTGTGTTTTCAATTCACTCTTTGAAGGCCTACTCACAAAATCATATAGGTGTAAACTTAGTCAGAAGCACCTTGCAGCTGAGACATCAGCATGGGAACTCGCCATGCATGGGTCCATGGAGCAGGCAATCATTCTCTTCAGCTGCAGCTCATCTGTGTGGTAAAGCTTAGTTTAGGCACTGCATCTTCCTCTGCTAGGTGCTTGGGAATTCACCTACCCATACCCACAATGACCTGTGGGAAAAGGGTGTGTAATGCTCTCACTTCTGAACACACTATGATGCTAGGGCAGAGTGGCTGGAAAGGTGCCCAGTGGAAAAGGATCTGAGAGTGCTGGCTAACAGTGACTGAATGCGAGCCAGGGTGTGCCCAGGTGGCCAAGAAGGCCAATGGCATCCTGGCCTGTCCCAGCAATAGTATGGCCAGCAGGACCAAGGAGGGATTGTCCCCCTGTGCTGGGCATGGGTGAGGCCAGACCATTAATCTCGTGTCCAGCTATGGGCCCCTCACTACAAGGACATTGAGATGCTGGAGGTACCAGAGAAGGTAGGTGGGGAAGGGTCTGGAGCTCCAGTCCTGTGAGGACCAGCTGAGAGAGCTTGCATTGTTTAGTCTGGGAAAAAAGAGGTTTAGGCTGGAGTTCTTATCACTCCCTAGAGCTGCCTGAAAGGAGGCTGTAGTCAGGTGGATCGGGCTCTTCTCCCAGGTAACCAGTGATAGGACAAGAGCATGGTCTCAAGCTTCACCAAAGGGCATTTAAGTTGGGCATCAGGAAAAATTTTATCATGGAAGGGCTTGTCAAGCACTGTCATGAGCTGCCCAGGGAAGTGGTGGTCGCCACACCCAGAAATGTTCAAGAAATGACTCGACGCATCACTTAGTGTTATGGTTTACTTGAAAGGGTGGTGTTTGGTCAAAGGTTGGACTCAATTATCTTGGAAGTCTTTTCCAACACTAATGGATCTATGAAAGCTGTAGAGCAAGAGTCTGTGAGTGCCCCAACAGGAAATAACGCTGCCCATGACACTGAAGATTAGATAACACAGTAACTGCTGCTCTACCAAAATAATACCTTATGTAAGCACTTATAATGGGAATGTTTGCAGATTAAAAAAGGTCTTTGCCAAGATCCCAGCCTTAACTGAAGGAGTTTAGAATATGCTAAGGAGACTGATAGGTGAGGAGACCATTGTAAGATGAAAAGGGATCACAGAGTTTGTTTTGTTTTGTTTTGTGTTTAATTATTCTTTACAAGAGTAAAGAATAGAAGATACTTTTTTTTGTTATAAGTAATCCAACTCTTTCCTAACTTTCATTTTAGCAAGCAGAATAAGCCAATTTATGAAAATGTCTTTGATTAACCATTTCCTCTCTGAAGAGTGACTACTGTGCATCCCTGGAACACTGCCTCTGGAGCACAACCCTGCAGTCTGCTCGCTTTCCTGAGACACTCCTGCGGTGCAGGTACATCTGAGATCATCTGGAAAGCTTCTGCCACTGAAACTGACAGCCTTTTTGAGACATCAGTGCTCCTTCAGCCTAAACTGGATAAGCAGCAGCCAGAAAACAAAACCTTCCTCAGAAGTTTAGGTGTACTGGTAGTAATGCAAAATAAAAATAAGAGGAGTATGATGATCTCTATTTAAATCATGGTTGTAGCTTCTCATAACTTTCTGTCTAAAAGGATGCTCCAAAAAGTTCAAGAAATATTTTTTTACTATACAAGAAACTATAGGTCCTCAACACAGAGATAGAGAGAAATTGAGAAGTCACCACTCAGCCCAACAGCAGAGCGCCTTCTGCATGTCCCATGAATTTTATAGTTACTTCTGTTGAATGCTCATTCTTTGAAAACTAGATTTATGTATATTCAGTAACAATTGTTCAGATAAGCATTTGACAATGACTGCTAAAAGCCCTGCAGTCTGCTTTTTACTTTATCGGCAGTCAGGTGTTCAGCATTCTCAAACCAGAGAGTTACTATATCCAGACACTTCTGCTAAAATCATGGCCTAGAGAAAAAATTTTGTTGAGGATTTTTTTTCCTTTATGAAATTTTCTTTCAGTTCAGCAAAGAGCAAGGATGTCACTTGCTGGTGTTAATATATTCCACTCCTTTGCCATCACTGGCTGTTCAAAGGCTATCACATTCTACCATGTTGAGAGTTGAAGTGTTTTCTGATGAAGAAGGCTTTATAAAGATATTTAATAGTTTATTCTAATTCAGTGAGACCGTGTATCAGATCACTTATTTCACTAAGTTATGAGCCTTAAACCAACTTAAGCAACAATACAGGAAAATAATATAAACTTAGGTTTTTAAAGCAGCAGACAAATCAAGTTGAAATTAATAGGAACAAAAGATATAATTTAATCTTCTTTCTGCACAATTACTTTCTGTAATTTCTGGGATTTTATTTGAGGCCCACTTTCTCTTGTAATGAATACTGTCTAGGATACACACAATGATAGCAAGGAACTCTCCCACCATACATAATAGTGGTGCTTTTTTACATACACCAGGCATACAATTTACTGCATGTAGGTTTCTAGATTAAAACATGTATTTGGACATTTAAGGCAATGTAAGTAACAAGCTCTTCAAGGTAACTAAGATTTCATTTTAATCTAAGTTTTACTTCATTATCACATTATCATATTAAAATAATTCTCAGCAAAATTAATTTCCTTCCAACAAACAAAACACTGTATGAAAAGAAAAGCAATTTTGAATCTTGTGTTAAGAGACCCAGTAGTGGTTAAATTTAATCAGTAAGCACTGCATCTAATGAGCCCAGTTGTAGAGCTACTCAATTAATGTATCCTTGTTATGGTGGAGTTAGTGTGAATTAAATGCAAACTACCAAGAAGGAACTAGCCAATTAATAAGGTCTGTTAAGACATTGGTTTTTTAACTTAATACTAAGTACAGTTGCTACATAATGATGAAAATATATCTGTTGGTAAAGACACAAACTTTATCTAAAAGACTGAGAAACCTGTTTTACTACATATGTCCCATCAGCAGGTAAGTTTTCTTCAGTATTGGCTTAGCTTAACCAATTTATATAAAAAACAAAACAAACAAAAGGATGGAACCATTGCTTGAATGAGTGACTCTGCCACATTAACACTGAAGAAATCTTATTAATTTAACATTGTTGACACGGGCTGAGTGACAAAGCAGCTTGCAAAACAGAGTGAAACAGAAAATTTTAAAATACTGGAAGCTTTAAATAAAACATAAAACCATTTTGTGTATGTGTGTGTGTGGAGGATCATTACATACAAGTCAATGTTTGATATATGGCATATAATTACAGGAAGTAAGTAGAAGGTGCCATGATACCTGTCAATTATCAGCAGGCAGAAAATGAAGATAACATACATAATTCATCAGCATACTGCCTTTTGTTGTTAAGCCAACTGATTTGGCTTCATATCATAACTGCTTATTTAAAACAAGACATTTAAATTCAAATGAAATACTCTTATCTTTTCAAAATGTGTTAATATTAATTATTTCAAAATCAGTTATTATACTGATTGAGATGCATGTATATGCATTTCTAAATGTTAGCAAGGAAGACTACAACTACTTTAACATGGCTCTTAAAAAGATATATGGGTCAATTCAGATTGATTTCTGTAGCTTTTAATTCTGCCTGCTTGAAGTCAGATGAATCTTCAGAAAAAAAGCCATCTAGAGAAAGGTTACCAGCATGTACTAATCAGATATTATATGGAGAGTTTTCATGCTTTTTTTCTGTCAAGGAATGTTCTCATTTAAGTTTAAAAAAGAAAAAGAATGTATAACCCCACAGCTACAAATAAAAAAAAAACAAACCTTGGTATGAAGAGACAGCAATTAGACATTTGGAGTGAGACAGACCTGAAAGATTATATCAATTTGTGTATAGTGAAGAAAACATAAAGAAGAAACTTACAGATTTTATTTATTATTTCAGATTACAAGAAGAAGACTCATTGTGAAAACAAGGGAATATCTGAGAGATATGAGAAAACTCATTAAGGGAAATGGCTTTCACATAAAAGCAGGGTGTTCACAGATGGCGTTCACTTCCACAAGATGAATGGGAGCAAAAAGCTCTGTTGCATTAGCAAGATTTCTACAAAGGTTAAACTGTTAAGAGTGACGAATGTATTTGCAACCATATATAAAGGAAGCCATGGATATTCTCACTGTGTGTAAAGTTCCAATGTTCCACTGTGTACCACAGCTGGTACATCTGATGAATGCATTTTACTCAGAGGAGGCTGTCAGCACTTGCCTGTGCTGGGTTTCATTCTAGGCAGGTAGATGTGCTGTGAGACTAGAAAGCAGTACACCCTGTGTTACTGCTGTACAAGCATAATTTTTTTCCAAGAGGCAAATAGTTTTCATACAGAAAAATATTTTTCTAGGTAAAATAACAAGATCTAGTAAATCAGATGACATGAAGAAACACATGACATGAAAGTAATCTGAAAAGAAGAAAGGTAGTAAAATGGGCACGGGATCTGTCCTTTCCATATAGGCTGCTGTTAACCAAAGACCCTCACTGGCAGCCTCGTCTTGACCTGGAAATCTTTCCAAGTTTTTGCATTTCTATTACTGGCCTGAATTGAACAACAATACTCTCTCTCACAGCTGAGAGTGAAATCTATCGATTCAGCTTAGGGAAATGTTTTAGGTTAACTTTTCAAAAGACTGTTGATGGTACTAACAAAACAAGAAACAATTGTATAAAAACCAAGAAGCAATTAATTACATAAAAACCAGGACAACAGTCTGCAAAACTGGTTTTCTGGGTATGGATATTTGTCCAGAAGAATTTGGTGCTAGGGACTCCAGTGATGGATGCAGCGCTGCAGGTGGGGTCTCACCAGAGCAGAGCAGAGCAGAGCAGAGCAGAGCAGAGCAGAGCAGAGCAGAGCAGAGTGGCAGAATCCTCTCCTTGGCCCTGCTGCCACACGGCTTTGGATGCAGCCCAGGACTGTGTTGTGAGTGCTCATGGCTAGATCATGTACAGCTTCTCATCCATGACACCTAGCTTCTTGCCAGCACAGCTGTTCTCAATCCCATTATCCCCAGTCTGTGTTGACACTGCACCAACCCAGGTGCAGCACCTTGCACTTGGCTTTGTCAGATCTAATGATATTCACATGGGCTAACTTTCCAAGCTTGTCCAGGTCCCTCTGGATGGCATGCCTTCTTTAACTTGAAGAAATCTGAGCTCCATCCCTCTGACTAGGTCCAAGACTATGTCTTCTATGAAACACTACAAACTGTTACCATAGTCTTGATGGAAACAGTTTATATCCATGCATTCTCATACTCTTTACAAGTTCAGACTGATACTAAACTTTGAGTAATGTCTATATGGATAGAAGATGAACATAGAAACCAAATCTAAAATACATTAAAGTGTACATTAAAATACATTCACATTAAAGTGAAAAACTCAACTGTCTAAAAATTGCATATATGTAATGTTCATGGTCAGTATAAAAATACATGCAGCTTCTAGCAGAGCCAAACTCACATACTTTGCTGATAGAGTGTGAGCTTTTGGGTCTTCCTAAAAAAAGTGCTGTCAAAGACTATAGCAGACTGTTCAACTTTCATTTTTGTCAAAATAATGGACATAATCCTACTCACTCAGATGCAAGGCAAAGGACTTCTGTATGTGGGGTGTGCTGGCAGTTGAGTAACATGTATTAAGATAGACTCAGACAGTCACTTATCATTTTTCAAATTTGTTAAAAGTAGCAGCTGTTTTGTAACAGACTTTTCAGATACAGAACATCAGATGGCATTAATCATCAAATCCATTGAAGCCTATTGGAACTATGATAATTTACATCAGTTGAGAATCTAAATTATCATTGGAGATACAGACTCACTATAGCGATAATAAATAAGAACTGCTGCCTAGGGGATATAGCAAAAAGCCTAGAAAAGCATTTGATCTGATTGTGTCAGTCAGTCCATATGTTAAGAAAAAGGTGTGATAGTCTGGGAGTGCCTGAGAACTTGTGGATATGATTTAATTGTAATTTAAAGTACAGATTAGACTCACCATTTTGTAGCAGGAACAACATTATATCCATGGAATATTAAGAGACTTCAAGACCACCTCAGCCAAGAATACTTTAAGCCTGGAGGAGCAGTTAGGCTTCCTCTACAAACTGTTATCACAGCATTTTGATGTAAGTCTGGTGTGCATCCCAGAAAAATCTCAAGTCAAAGAGACTCGGCTCTTTCAGAAGAGGAACCTCCTTCAGTCTAAAGGCAGAAAGTAAAACTGGAGAAAGGAGGATGGAAAAGGCTTTGCCTCCTTTCCCCCAGAACAACAGATAAAATGTTTTTTCTTCTGATGCCTGTATAAAAGGAGGATATGATGCTCAAGCGCAGTTGTGAATAGCCCAGCAAACACCGTGTTGCTTTGCAAGGTTTCTCCTTGTAACTTTGTTGCAATACAAAGAATAGCATCTGAGATGCAAGACTCCAGTAGGAGAAGGCAAAATTCAGCCTGGAGGTGTGAGATACTAAGCTATCATCTCATAATGTTGTACTTTGAACCACCTGCATCAGTGAGAGCTGTCTGGCAGAGTTTTTGCCAGGGAGGAGACACACAGATTTAAAATTATAGATGATTTTTAGAAGCATCTCAATCTTAAAAGCATTTCAATACAGCAATGGAGCTCCCAAGGCAAGGAAACACAGGACCACTCAGCCCAGAATTTCAGACATAAGACATCAGGAATAGGACATCAGGAATAGTTAAATAGTTAAATAATGATTTGCTTATTGCGCTGTTTTTGTCTGAGGTAGAGTGAATTTTCTTCACATTGGCTAATATGAGGCTGTGTTTTGGAATTGTGCTGAACACAGAGTTCATAACAGAGATGTTTTTGTTATTGCTGAGCAGAGCTCACCCAGAGCCAAGGCCTTTTCTGCTTCTCGTCCTGCCATGGTGGTGAGGGGGCTGGGGGTGCCTGGGAGGCTGCCAGGAGACACAGCCAGGGCAGGTGATCCCAGCTGACCAGAGGGATATTCCAGACCAGAGGGCATCATGCGCAGTATATAAAGTGGGAGGAGAAGAAGGAAGGGGGAACATTTGGAGTGTTTGTCTTCCCAAGCCACCATTAGGAGTGTTTTGGCCTTGCTCTCCTGGACTGAACACCTGCCTGCCCATGGGAAGCAGTGAATTCATTCCTTGTTTTGCTTTGCTTGCATGTGTAGGTTTTGCTTTCCCTATTAAACTGTCTGTACCTCAGTCCATGAATTCTCTCTTTAATCCTTCTGATTAGCTCCCTGATCCTGTTAGTTGAGCAGTGAGTAAGCAGCTATCTGTAGCTTGGTGGCTAGCTGGGGTTAAACCACAACACTTACTATGGATTCCCAGAGTAGTTTAAGTACAGTCAAACAGCTACTCTGATGTGAAGATTAGGAAGGAATTAGATATCCCAGGTACCTTTCAATGAGTGTCAACTGGTGAAACTACAAAGGACATGCAAGGCAATCTGATTAGAACAAACTACTACTAAAATATGAAAAATAATCTCTTCAAAAGTAAAATAATGTTTAGGAGTTTAGTGAGAAATTGGCTTCATCTGAATAGAAGCTAAGCCCTGGAGCTACTGATATCAATGGCAGCAATTAGCTCAGCTCCCTCCTGATCAATGCTGCAATGAGAGGTGACCAGTGTTACCTATGTGGCGGTGTTACTAGTGACACTACTCTGGTTCTTCTGTCTCTTGACTTCTTTAGATTATGCAATTTATTAGCTTCTTCAATATGGGACAAGAAAACATCCTTTGTGATGTCTTTTTGTAAATTAAAAAAAAAAATTTAAACGCTTTTTTACTAGCATCAAAGTTGTTAAAGAAGTCAGGAGACTTGTATAGGATACCAAGGCCAACTTTGTACCAAAGGCCTGTTGACAGGAATTGCTATCATGTATAAGGTTTCAGCCTGGAGAAAATTTAACACAAGAATTCAGATGATCAGTCATAAAGAAAAATAAGTGAAACAGAGAAACAAACATTCAATTCTTGTTAAGGACTGCTTGGAATGCTGATCTCATTGAAACATGCTGCTCAACTTATTTTAAATTTCTTATGTAATTATACCCTGTTTTCAAGTTCTTGTCACTTCACAGAGGTCCCTTTTGTGTAAGTTCATATTCAGGTCAGTCCAGAGAAGCTTCATAGACATCAGAGACAAGACATTGTCCTTCTGCCAATGTGGTTTTGCCACAAGCTGCAAGAATGCTGAACTAGCCACCATAAGGGGTATTTGCATCTTTTATTGCTTGCAGAAAGGATGTTTTCAGCCAAGGAAGGATACAATTTTAGTTTTCTGTGCACTGGTTTGCTGTAAATAATAAGGTTATGTTGCTAATTACTTCTGCAATTTTTATTCAAAGGCCAAAATACCACTTTGCGGACAAAAGACAAAACACAAGTTGGAAGTTTTGGATAAGCTAAAAATACAAGTGTCAGTATGGACATACCCTTGCTGCATTTAAAATCATACAGGAATACAAAACTTAATAAAGAATCTTAATCCAGAATGGTATTCCACCTTCTATACATGTCCAAAGACATATAGTGATGCAGAATCACCAGATAAACTATTAATGCACAAGACTATTTGTGAGAAACTGGAATAAACAGAACAAAGGAGTGCTAAAATTCCATGTGTGGCTGGCTTTCTTCCATGGACATCTTTAGAATAGCAGTCTGGATCCCTTGCCACACTACACCATTTATAAATGATTATGTTCTTTCTTAAACAGCTGCAGCTGCCCTGAAGCTCCAGTACAAATGGTAGCCTCCACAGGCAAAAATATGGATCATGAACTAAACCCATAGGAGAGCTGAAGGAAGAACCAAAACAACTTTTCTCCTCATCAAAAAGATAAGGCTAGAACATCCACTTTAACCATCCAGTGGGCTGATCTGTTTTGTCACAGAAGTCACTGGGCTGTCCTGAACTACTGCTGACTTGAGCTACAATACCTATTTTAAGATGGATGTCTCTGGAAGTTAAAACTAGATATGGAAAGCCCATTATAATTTACTTTAAACTGTTTCAATAGTTAACTGATCTGTATTTAAGGAAAATCGTACCAGTCAGTTCCAGTCTGATTTTGTTCAACTTCTAACATTCAGCAATTAGATCCTTTTATGTCCGTCAGCTAGATGAGAAGCCAGGTATTAAGTTTCTATTTCATCCTGCATATACTTTTGGACTGCAGCCAATACATGGTCTTGTTTGATAAAGAGGAAAAACTTCCTTTTATCATGCCACATGAATCAATTTCTTTTCTGGCTTTTCTCTCAGTCTTTCCTTTCTACTAAGTATTCTTGAATCCTAAACTTCAGAAATCAAATTAAAATAAAAATCCAGTGCAAACATATAACTAGTATTATCTATGCAATCCCTAAGGATTTCTTTGAGTATAGCCTAGAATACACAAGGCATTTTGACCAAAGCACCATATTTAAGAGTTCATTCATCATCACCTGTCTTGACAAATCTCTCTGCATCTCTTCATTCCTCCTCCAAATCCTCAAATAGTAACTCGTGAACTTGTGAGGAAAAAAAAGAAGAAAACTAGTATTTTCAGTTCCTTTTAGGTCCAGCAAAACACAGATTTCTGAAGATGAGAAAGACAGCAGCAGCATTAACTTTGCAATAGCATGATTGACGATTATGCTAAGAGAATTGTCTGTAGATTGATTCTCTTTTTAGTTACAGCTGTACAAGTATATTTGACAAGGTTATGCCAGGCAGAGAAAGGGCACTGAAGTAGTGATGAATCTAAGGTATAAGGCATATTTTTTTCAAATTTCAAAATTCAAAAGTAGAGCCAACTTATAGCATGGGGATATTTTAGCATTGCTCTGAGATGCCAAAATAACATTCTGTAAGCATGTAATACAACAGAGAACCCTAGAGATGATCAGAGCCAAAATATACAAGGAAACCCAAGACAAAAAATTAGAGGCTTAGAATCACCTAAAATAAAGGCTGTTTACTAGAGAATTTTACTTTTAGGACAACCTGTTCAATTGGCCTTCAATGGCTCCATATTTGGGTGTCTTCTCTGTTCTGAAGACCTAGAATTTAATGGGAACACGAAATGTAAACATCATAAATATAATAGTAAAAAGGACATGCTGCTTTCTCTGTTGGCATATGTTTTACTTTAATAGTTACCCACAAACCACTTCTGTGTTTGCCCCCAATTTATTAAAGACCATTGATACTGGTCTGTATCAATGACTTAACTTTATTGTTTATTATATCTCCTAGAAGATATAATATTTGAACTTTTGGGTCATCTATTAGTTTCATCAATAATTTTGTACAATGTTGATGCAATTTAAAACAAGCATTAAATAACATACAGCAAACACATAGCATTAAATAACACATAGCAAAAAATAATTCCTAAAATAGCATCAATATGAATATACTTGCTCAGTTGGGATCCTCCCTTTACTGCTCTGGTTTTGGCTGCCAACTACTCAGTATTTTACTAATTAGCAGGTAAAATTGATGAAATTAACATAAGACATAAAAAGTATCATGCAGCAGTAAGTCAGAATGTTTTCAAGAAATCTAAACATTACATATTACAGTATTGTCATGTACACACCATACTTTTTGGTTTGTGTGTTAATGAAATTGTAGTCAGATCTGTTCCTCCTATATCCATATTGACAAACATTAGTTCTACTGATTTCCTTTAAGAGCTTATGTATCAGTTGTAATTTTTTTGTCTACATTGATGCTACCAAATAATCATCTGGATTATCCTCTTTACTCTCTTTACTGCTAATACTTTCAACAAATCTTATGGATTGTCTTCCCCAGTTTCAAATTTTTGGAAACAGTAGCAATACAAATAGCCATTTGTTCAGTTTTAGTATAAACACTGAATTGAAGTTATCTGAATGTGTTATTTTAAAATTTGTTTTGATGGTTAATACACTCCTGAGTTTTTGCTGGCATAGGACATGTTTTCTCATTTTGGGAAGTGATAAAATGTTGGGACTTTCCCAGATGCTTCAAACACACCAGGGCATTCACAAGCTCTTTATGAGGGACTTCAACCACCACAATATTGGTTGGAGTAACAACAAAGGCAAGCACAGGAAATCCAAGAGGTTCCTGTGATGCATTGATCATAACCGCCTACTCCAAATGATGGAGGAAGCAATGACAGAGGTGCTATGCTGGATCATGTTCTGGCTGACAAGAAGGGACTGGTGGGGAATGTGAAGCTCAAGCATAGTCTGGAAAGTGATCATGGTGGAGTTTGAATAAGAAGAACACAAAAGGTCACTACCCTGGACTCAGGAGAGCAGACTTTGGCCTCTTCAGGGGTCTGCTTGGTAGCATACTAGGGCATAGAATCCTGGAGGGAAGAGGGGCCCAAGAAAGCTGGTTAATCTTCAAGGGTCAAGGTCCTCCAAGGCAGGAGCAATGTATTCCAACAAAAAGGAAGTTGGACAAAAGTACTGGGAGACCTGCATGGATGAATAATTTGCACCTGGACAAACCAAAACAAAAAAGGAAGCCTACTAAGGGTGAAATAAAGGACAGGTATCCCAGGAAAAATATGGAGAGATTGTATGAGCAGCCAGGGATCAGGCCAATTTTTTTACTAGCATTATTTCCATCATTTTTACAGATTCATTGGTGGAATCCAAATAATCTCTCTGAGCCTCTCAGAGAGACCAAAGAATTAAAATATATTAAACCATATAGACATGAAATAAGATGTAGGTTTTAGTTTTAAGTAAGTTCTAATATAGCTCAAGTGCCTTAAGAGTCTGTGTTCGCTAGTGAAAAGCCTTATTACCCAGTTTAAAGTTCAGTGATACCCTTCACAGATTCAACTTAGCCCTAGACACAATGAAAATATAGCTTACATTTCCAGATATAAAAGACAGAACTATTCATGTAAACAGATAATACCCTATACGTAACATTTAGGTAAGGACTGACACTGCCTTCGCAAGTTAGAATTGAGCTGAGATTGGTGCAGAAAGTTTTGCTTTGGAATCGTGTTTTTAGCTGACTGGATGATTTACAAACTTAATCCCCTGTATTTGGGATCCTAGCTCTCTCTCTCTCCCCCTGAAGAAAAAAGAACAGCAGCACCCTCATCATCACCATCACCAAGAAGAAGAACTACTGCAGCTGCTTCTGTGGCCCAGGATGACAGAATCCCACACCAGGAAGCTGCAGCTGCCCAGGCCATGGGAACTCCATGCTGAGTTGCTGCTGCCCAGAAGATTGGGACTTTACACTAGAGAGCTGCTGCTCAGAATTCAGGACTTTATGCCAAAAACTTTCAGCAAGGACTTTCCCTTTGTGACTGATGCCTTTACACAATACATATCTTTTTAGCAATCAACAACTGCTCATGTCTCCTTGAGACTCAAAAAATCCATGAATCCCCATTGAAAACTTGACAATCCATGACTCTGAAGACTAACTTAACTCCTCCTAAATGTACAACATTTACCTATGAACGTAGCAAAGGACATGAATGATGCTGTGTTCTTTGCAAATGTAACTGTCATCAGCATTGTCTTACATGACGTAGCAACTCCACATAAAATATTTCAAATTTACAGACTAGCCAATGTGTTATCCCAAGATGGTGTGTTGTAGCAATAAAGAGCTGTCACTGTTCTGAGCATCTGTTGAGAGGGCAGAGTCAGCTTAAAATCTAGGCAAGAAGCTAGATGTTTAGAAGTTAGGTCTGCTGCTCTGCATTTTCCTACACATTTCCTAAATGATTTGTGGAACATACTTGTACAAATATATCTGACCTACTAAGTGACAGATGAACATGAAAGAAGAGATAGACTTAAACAAAAATAGTGATGTTAACCACTGATAAAAGTGCATGCAGAGTAACAAGAATTATTTTTGTTCAGCATTACTTTCAAAAGCTGGCATAACTCAATGACAAAGGTGCAGTTATGTTGACTCTGCCTCTTCCAGAAAGCAGTGACCTGAGAAGAGACATGAAGAAGCAAGCTATAGTTCAATCAACCTTCATTCTGCCAGATCATAACTTCCTATATAAAGGATTTCTGCAAGAACGTCACAACAAGCGACAACTATAAATATTTATTAGATGAAGTTCAACTGGGATAGCAGGGGACTAACTCAGATCTAGAACTTCCTTTTACATTACTCACCTTATTTCCCATTCACCCTGCAAATTCCTTCTTTATATGCAGAAAGTAGAACCTTCACCTTGTCTAAGAATTGTCATTCTTTACTTTTTCTCCAAGTAAACCTGGAAAAAAGATTTGAACTATCGTTCCACTACTGTTGATCATAAAAAGCTAGTAGTATTTGTATTTTTTAGGTATACTTCACACAAAATTATAGCTGTTATGTGGTCTGAATCACCACTGGATACTAGTATTTATACCATTATGCTTTTACTCATCAGAGTAAGATCTATATCAATGATACCACAAATACTCCTGCTGATATCAACATAAGATGAACTGGTAAATTTTGTATAATTTTCATGCTGCATATACTGAAGTGTATTCTCATATGAACTTTAGTCTGAAATATTATTTTTCAGTTCTCAAGCTACTTTTAAGCAGTTTCCTTCTAAATGCTAATTTCAGAATTGCGTTGGCAGATCCTTACAGACAATGTCCTGGATGTTGCCATGGTTATACTCTTCATTTAGCAAACAGTATGGAATAAACCCTCATTCACTGGCAATAACGCAACTTAGACCAATCCCCAGGTACTTTTAAAGCTGCTCCTTGTAATTTACGCTTCTTAAACTCTATGTAAGCAGAGATTGCAGGTTTTGTTTCCAAACAGTCCAGGCAACACTGAGCCTTCTAAGAAGTACTCAAACTTAGTAGCAATTTTTCACTCCCAGGACCACCATTACAGACAAGACAACACATTCCGAGCAAGGGGGAAAAGTTGCCTTTTTTCCCTTAGCAGATGTAGTGACTGCAACTCATGAGTAGCAGGTGGAAGTTGTGACCACAGTATCAATTATTGGAAGAGAAAACTGCAGCTTTTGCAAGGCTCAGAGCTATTTATGGAGGATTATCCTGATGTAACCATCAGTCCAGGGTGGATCCAATTTCCCTGATGGCAAAAACTGTTTCAAGGGTGGAACTGGCAAGAAGCTCTGTTTTTACATTTATCCTTCAAATCTTATACACTTTAATTCTGCCCTTCTCTTCCTCAGTTATCCCACTCCTCACATCCTAGTGATTTCTTGTTTTCTTTTTAAAGAAAAAGCCTCTAACTTTTCCAGTGAGCTTCAAAAGCAGCCATTCAACTGCAGCAAGCAAATTTTTGTTCTACAAAAATCAAAGACTTTATGCTTGCAGAGATAAATTGAAAATCAGAGCAGGGTGCAAACCTGGTCATCCAAGTGTGCACATGGAGTTTTGGTGCCTAGGCCGTTGTCCCAAATGTGGTGAAAACCATGCTCAGTCTGTGTTCCTGGTGCTTCTCAGAACCACTGAAACCACAAGAACAAAATGATTTCTGTGCTGTCTGTATCAAAGCCCTCAGAATCATATATTAAAATTACTGACTGGGAAGCAGTTCTGAGTTAGGAGAATATTCGTCCTAGAGATAGTCTTCTCTCTTAGGCTGGGGGAATAGTAATGTGACAGTGGACCTTTACTGCAACAGGAGAAATTCAGAGGCTTTGTATACCTGTCCTTTCCCAGAGGCTCCCCTTTTGGAACCAGTAGTAAATATATTTTACATTAAATACCAGCAGAGATTTCTAGCCCTCCTGCTCATGGATTATAAAATCTGCGGGATGACTGATGGTGACGTCTAAGCTTGCAGTCACTGACTCAGCATCTCCTGCAGTGTTTGAACCACACCACATAGAGTGCCTGCATCTATTCCCCTAGACAGGACCCCAATACAGCCCAGTAGAGGACAGTGTCTAGCAATTGGACAGCTGTCCCATGAATCCTGCGAAATTTATTAAAGCAGAGAAAGATGGGGACATATTAATTACGAAGGAGTGCTTTTCTTTTCAGTGGTAAACTTGCCAAATTCTTGAACCTCCTAACACTCCCCTGGAAGAGGCTCAAAGCAGTAAGTTTCAGGAAATGTAAGACCACATTGTGCCACTATTATTCCAAGGGTCGAAATGCAGCAGAGGTGTATCTCTCAACTCATCTTAATTCCTGGAGCAGAAAAAAAAAATTCTCCCTTTTCCCTTTCTATTCAAAGCAACTTCAAAAATCAAGTGTTATTCAGAGCAACTTCAAAAGTTACATGTTGTCTAGTCATATACCAGTAGAAAAAAATTAAATCCCTGCTCTAAGAAAGGGATTCCAGTGAAGTCTTTGAAGGTAGTGAAGTAAAAGGAAGTACTGGTTTCTCTGACAAAATTTCACTGCAGGCTTTAAGCATAGCTTATCTCTACCTTCTGAATTTAATTATAAGGCTTAACTTGACATAATAGCTCTGGTACAGTTTCCAATACTGCAGGTCAGGAAGAATATTAGGAAGAAGGAAGGTAAGTGGCTGGAAAATTTACCCATTTTGTCTCTTTAACAGGGACAGAGTGTACAATGGACTTGCAACAGCAAAGTACAGTTAAAGGAAGATGGGAAAGAAAAAGGGATAGAAACAGGCAACCAGACCATGAAAATACTTTCTGCTGGGATATGAAATAAAAGTGAAAGTATATCAGTGTCACTCAAGGTATATGTTAGTAAGCTGTGTTTAACCTTGGAAGTTGACTGCTCTGAACAGATGCAGTATTCCACAACTCAGTCAGTGTTGTGGAGATAGACTGGCAAAACAAGTATACACCACTCTAGTTAGTAGTTGGGCTATACAATTTCAAATTCTTTCTAAAGTTTGGGACACGTGCTCAGGTTTTACAAATGGAAGATAAAATCTGGGTTAGGAAAAAAAAAATTGGGAAAACAACCCTTCAAAATGTTATACTCTTGATTTGGTCTTTATTAACCACTCCTCAGCGTACGGTCCTCTTTAGCCAAAAAAATGACAAGACAGCACAGCGTAATTCCTTTGTGGGACAGAAAAATCTTGGGCTCTTAATTTCAAAGAGTGAAATCCTTGTACTTAGAGAATCACCTTGGAAGTTCATCTCTGATGCAACCCAAGAGCTGTCTGTAAATCTTGGTTGGGTGTTTCAGTCTCAGCAAAGCTAGAGACAGGTTTACAATATTGTTCAAATACCTGTAAATGAAGAATTTAAGTATCAGTTGGAACCAAATTTTACACAGAGATCATTAAGTAAAAAAAATATACTCCAGTTCATTTTTCCTAGCTTGCTAAATGCAGTCACTGGGGAAATAATTAAGACAAAACAGGTATTGTACCTGAGCTTCTTAAAGGAATGATGGTTGTTGAAACAGGAACAACCATCATAGTGTTGCTTAGCTATATCAGCCTTTTCTTTGCCTCCCTGCTTTCTGCAGGTCCTCAGTTATAATTCCTGAAGACTGAGAAGTTTGCAGAAAATTGGCACCCAAAGAAATCACTTCCTATTTAGCTATATTTTCTTCTTTCCTAGGACTCCTGTGCTGCTGGGAACCAGTACAGCAGGATCCTACTGAAAGACACCCTATCTCTATAGCACACAGGCCAGGCAGCAGCTGCAGGTTTTGGCATATTTAAGCTTTTCCCTTGTATGTTCAGCATTCTTGCCATCACACATTAATCTGGATTCAGACTTCTTAGACAGTCCCGGCTAATTACGGAAGTCCAGGGATGTCAGAGATGACCGGAGGTGGCCAGTGTGACGTTCACCCACAAAAAGGCCTGGAAGTTGGGTTGAGGCAACTACAGCCTGTCAGCCTGACCTCAGCACCCAGCATCTGTCGAACAGATCATCTTAGATATGATCATGTGGCACAGAATAACCAAAGCATCAGAGCCGCCCAGAACAGGTTTAGGAAAGGCAGGTCCTGCCTGACCAAACTAATATCCATTTATGATCAGGTGATCTGTCTAGTGGAAAGACTGTGGATGTAGCCTAGCTGGACTTTAGCAAAGCCTTTGATGCTGTCTCCCATGGTACTCTCCTGAAAAAGCTGCCCACCCATGGAGTGGACAGGTGCACCCTTTGCTGGATTGACCAGGCCTAGAGAGTGGTGGGGAATGGTGCCAGTAATGAGGCCAGTTCTGTTCAATATCTTTTTTGATGATGTGGATGAGGGGGTTGAGTGCATTCTCAGTAAATTCATGGATAACAAGTTGTGCGTAAGTATTGATCTGCTGGAGGGCAGGCAGGCTCTGCAGAGGGATCTGGACAGGCTGGATCATGGGCTGAGGCCAATGGTGTGTGGTTCAACCAGGCCCAGTGCCAGGTCCTGCCCTTGGGTCACAGCAACCCCAGGCAGTGCCACAGGCTGGGACAGAGTGGCTGGAAAGTGCCCAATGGAAAAAGACCTGGGGGTGCTAGTGACAGCAGCTGAACATGAGCCAGAGTGTGCCCAGGTAGCCAAGAAGGCCAATGGCATCCTGGCCTGTCCCAGCAATAGTGTGGCCAGCAGGGCCAGGGCAGGGATTGTCCCCCAGTAGTCAGCAATGGTGGCGCTGCACCATAAATACTGTTCTGGGTCCCTCAGATCAGGAAGGACATTGAGGCGCTGGAGCAGGTCCAGAGAAGGGCAGTGGAGCTGGGAAGGGATCTGGACTTGCACAAATTTTGAGTGGATGAGGGAGCTGGGGACGTTTACCCTGGAGGAAAGTAGGCGTAGGGGTGACCTTTTCACTCTCTACAATTGCCTGAAATGAGATTGCAGCCAGGTAGAGTCAGTCTCTTTTACCAGTCAACCAGTGACAGGACAAGACCACAGAGTCTCAAGCAGCACCAGGGGTGGTTTAGGCTGGACATTAGAAAGAATTTCATCATGAAGGGCTGTCAAGCTTTGGGATGGACTGCTCAGGAAAGTGGCGGAGTCAACATTCATGGAAGTCTTCACGAAGTGACTGCACCTGGCACTTAGTGCTATGGTCTAGTTGACAAGGTGGTGATTACACAAAAGGATGGACTTGATGACCTCAGAAGTCTTTTCCAAACAAAATGATTCTGAGATCCTTGAAATAGGAGAAGGAAGGGTTTTGACTTGTTTGGGATTTTTTATTTAAAGCCATTTTAAAAACCATTCTGCCAGTACTCAGCATGTGGAAGTGTTCTTCAGAAAATTTTAGTTAATGTAATTGGTCTTTCTTTGCCATGGCTAAAAGTTAGGTAAGCAATGTCTTTTATTGTGACAATATCAGATTGAGGTTTTCATGTCCCTCATGCAGAGTTTCTGCCCAAGAATTATTTGGCCTGACACTGCAAAGTAGTTACTTGGTCCAATGCAAGGAAATCTAAAGTGCAGTTCAAAGGGAGAAAGCCCAAGAAGATAAAAAGGGCAAGTTGTTCATGCAGGATGCTTATCCACAAGAAGTCCATGCCCTAATGTTTCCTTTTAAGCCACCAGGCCACTTCACTTTCTGTATATGTGTATTCCTACACATGCTGGTAGAATGAGCGGTGGCATTTTGCACCTGATAAATTCTCTCTCTAGAAGCCTCTCCCAGTTTTGGTGAAGAATGTCTGAGCAGAAGAAAATAAAGTTTTGAGAATTTTTTTCTTTTTTTTTTAAATCACTTTATCACAATTAAGTGTATGTATTTGCACTAAAAAGAGAGAATAAATGAAGAAAGATGTTTTAATAATCAGTATTTTAATCAAATTCTTTAATTTCAATATTAGGAAAATATAATACTTTAAAAATAACATTTACAAAGACTTGTGAGGGGAACACTGCTTTTATTTTGAGTATTCATAAATTTTGCAACTCAGATCAAAACAAGGTCACAGCAAATTCTGAAAGACATTAAATCTAGAGCTCCCCCAGAGACAAGACTTTCTCCTTTTGGCTTTTTGCAAATGCTAAGTCTGAAGAAAGGTGAGACAATCAGTCTTCTAGTCTTCCAAGACTTCAAAATTCTAAACCACCTAAATGACTGCAACACATTTAATTTTAAGAAGTTACTTGCACATTATAATTTTAATTGTAACAGTGATGCTTTTATCCCTCTTAACATCGCAGTGAGCTGAACTGTCCCAAAAGATATCCCAACACATGGCTCCTTATAAGGAAGAAATAACTCATTCCCAGGGTCTATCCTCAAAAAAATGTAAACTGAATGTGCCCATTCCTTGAGGAAATACAGAGCAGCATTAATTCACAGAGCTCTTTGACTATGGTACAAACAATGCCTTCCCCTTCAGTCCATCTGAGAATGACTTCATACATCAAGTATCAAGCCACAGAAAGGCAGAGGACACAGAAATGAATGTCAAGAGGATTTAGCTTTTAGATGTTTGTTTCTTTTAATTATTCTAGAATACTGGTAAAGCATGCTTTGTATTTTAAGTAAATTTTCATAAATGTTTTCAGATTCTAGTCTCTGACTCCAGTTTAAGAATCATCATGGACTTTAATTAAAATGAAAAGCTGCACTTTGAAAGGGCTCATTTGGTGCTACCAGTTTATTTCCATTTTAAAAGAGAAACTCAAAGAGCTGGCAATATTTATCCCAGAGTATTTGATTTAAAAGACTAGTAAAAGGCCAAAGTTATTTTTTAGGCCTTCAATGAAAAATAGCATCTGAACACAATAAGAGAAACTGTTTTATGAAAGCATTGTAAAACTGAAGACAGTGACCAACAATATTATTTTCTTCACCAATCTTAAGATGGTAATTTCATCAATACTCATTACTTCTGTCACCTCTTCCTGCATTTGTGTGTGTTTCACCACACTGCAGAGTACAGTGATATTCACTACCTTTACATTTAGCAGTGTTTTTCAAACTCTTATATTATTTTAGAATGTATTTGGTATCTGTAAAACCTATAACCTTCTTCCAAAAAACGAAACCCCTAGTTGTCTAAAAAGGCACACAGAAACAGGTTAAAAAAGATTTGGTTTAACATTGTAAATCCAGGTGTTCCAGTAGGCCTATCATTCTTGTTTTGATTCTTTTACTCCTGTCTCCTCAATTTTTCTTACTTTTTTTTCTTATAGCTTTAGATCCAAGAACCCTCCAGCCTTCATTCCCAAGTCTCCTTTTCTGTCTTTGACCCCCTAACCTCTGAGAGTTCAGAAATATTTTATGCAGCGCATGAATCCAGACCCTTGTTCAGCATCAATGCAGGAATGCCAAGTTTCATCCTCCCCGATATGAATTAACCACTGGGGTAACTTATGTTGGCCAGCATTATGTCGTCTGCCATAATTTTTCTACATTTAGACCTCTGTGTGTTTCATACAAAGACAACCGTGCAGCTGTATGTGACCTTTTGTTTAAATTAAAACTGGTAGAATGCTCAAGCCTTGTGTACTTTAATGAGCAAAACTGACTGCAACTGGCCTAACTCTCTGAAAAGATTATTAGGAAGGAATTTGACTGAGTGGTGGCCAAGGGTGTTTTTCCAAGCAGCTCACAGAATAGCCTTTGATTATATGCAGGAAGTTAGCCAAGTTAAGCTTTCTGTTTTGCAGCCATTCCTTCCTCTCTGTGTAGCTCTGGAATAGAAACTTCCCAAAACAGTAAGACAGAAACAGAGGAAAGAAATGCACAATTGGTAAGGTCTTTCCTAGAGAATATCCACTAAAAGAAAAACTAACTAGCAATTAAAATACAGTTTAGATATGGCTTTAACACATTCTAATTTCTTCTCTGGAGCTGACACATCTTCCCACTTGGTTTCAGAAAGTGGGGGTAACTCATGTGGCAAACCTGGCAGGACAAAAGAAGTTCAGATGAAAATCTGCAAGTTATTTGAGTGCTATGCCAGTGCAGCTGGGGCCTAAAGTGGAGTACATTTGGTTGCTTCCTCGTCTGCTCCCTAGCCCAGAAACTAAAAAGATTCACCAGCATCTTGTGTATCTGTTGATATACACAAACTCAATGGGAAATAGCTACACCTGATGAGTGGTAGACAGCTGAAAGAGGCGGATCTATGAGCTCTTCCACCTGCTTTTCTCCGATTTCTTTAGTGAATTAAAAAAATTCTGCCCAGATCTGTAAAGAAAGAAAAAAGACTAAGTTGAGATAACTGACACCTAGGCTAATCTGCTTATTATGGATGATTTGTTGTTCATTGTCATTCGTCTCACTCTTACTGGTTTTTCTTCACAGTTTCTCAACTGTGACACAAAGAATACCCCCAGTGGCATTATTGTTAATTTTATTGCAGCAGATGGCTAAGACCTGGTAAGGAACAGCCATTACCCAGTTTGGAAGAGTATTTTTACTGACTTGCTAGATGTTTATTTAAAGCAGAAATAGTGGTAGAACAGAGAAGAAAAATTGCTTTGACATGTGATCAATCGTTACTCATTAATAAGTGATGGAATGAAAAATAATTGTCCTCTCATCTCATACACATGCGATCATGAAGTTCTTTTTTTCCTACCATCTACATATTTAATATCTCTGCTCTCCGAATGCTGAGATGAAAACCATATTAATACTAAAAGAAAGTACTACAAGCTAATCTCTGGTCTGCAGCATTCAGGCTCCTTAATTGGATTTGAGTGTATAAATCCAGCAAAACATTTATAAAACACACCTAAAATGAGAAACAAGACAGTTAATGCTCCACCAAACTATCTGAATTTATGAAACTGGCATCTCAAGAGTAACTATTTTGTGAAGTCCACAGCCAGAAACATAAGCATGAGTTAAAAACTCCTATCTTACACGGATGGTAGGTTTCATTATTCCAAAGGTAAACTTACAGTTTATACAACAAACCAAAAAAACCACCCCAAACTGTGAAGAAAATAACTTTGGCCTTGTCTGTAGTTTAAGTTACCCGGTTAAAAAGCATCCATCATCTTCTTAGTACGACCAACTGGCAGCAGAAAATATAAAAAAAACCAACCCCAAACCAGAAAAACAAACAAACATACAAATAAAAAACCAACCCCAAAAACCAACAAAGAACAGCCCCCCAAAAATTGCAGCTATATTCCGAGATGGAAAAAATTCCCTCCCCGTGAAATTTCCATATAATGCCACTGTTTAGAAGCTTAGAAGCATAAACTCCCCTCCTTCCCCAATACGTACAAATTCTAAACCGTCTCAGGTTTCTGCCAGTGAGCGAGTTTAATAAGTTTCATTCAATTTCCCACCCACTTTTAACGGAAAATGCAGTTTCTGCAAAACTTTTCAATCGCTCGACTACAAAATAAGCTCCTGTTCCTGTCGGGCGGTGGCGGCGGGGGGGAAGCTGGTGGAAACAAAAAGTAGACTACAAACTTTCGAGCCAAGGCGAAGTTGTTAGCACCTCTTTGACCTTACGCCGGGCACGCTTGACGCTCCTCAGCCGCATTCCCTGACGGACCCGCCTCCCCGCCGAGGGCGGCCCGCGCTGCATCATGGAAAATGTAGTCTGTCTGGGAAAACCAGCCTGCTGGAGGGAAGCCGCTCCAATTACGGCTTTTGCAGGACACAGCGAACAAGCAAAGAGCTGCTCGCCGGGCGAATAAGTGCTGCTTTCAACTGCAAGCCGCCAAAAAATGCCGCTTACAAGCTACAGTTCCGAAACATCTAATTAATAAGAACCATTTGTTTTTAAATTCGGTTAATAAAAAAAAAAAAATGATGATTGCTCTACCATGACTCACCAAAGCATGATCCTATTTCCGAGATAAAAGTGCAAAATATAAAAAAAAATTTATTTTTAAGTTTAATTAGCGAAACAGAAGTGTCAGTTGCTCTCCAACGACGCGCAGCCCACAGCCTCTCTGCGCAGAAGGGCGCTGCGGGCCGCGTTCGCTCCATCCCTGCCGTGCGGTCGGTGTCCCACGAGCGGCAGCGGGAGCAGCGCTCCATGCTCTCCACAGCATTGGCGCCATGCAGCATCTCGGGACCCTCAGCATACATGTATATGTATGCTTTTTTTTTTTCCATAGGAAGGACACTTAATTTGAGGGGCCAGCATGGACCCGAATGGCACGGTTTTTAAATATCACCGAAAATCCTGACCCTCCGCTGTGTTACGACATCCTCACGACCCACCTGGGCAAACACGCTACCTTCATCGCCTCCAATTGCCTCACTGCGGTTCCGTGCCGCCCTAGCTTGTGTGTCGGTTCTCCCGGAGCGCTTCCAAGCCCAGACATCTGCAGAGCTAACCAGGCTCCGGCACCGGGATGACGACCTTTACCGTACTACCTCTAATAGAAGGAAAACGAAACTGCCCACAAAGCACAAGACCAATACATCTCGGGACGCGCCTCACTCGTGTAGCTCAAGAGCTGCTTATGTGCACGCACCTGGGCTCCTGCTCCAGAGGCGTATGGAAACAGCTTCGCCCGTTGCGGCCCGCCTCTGGAGCAGGAGCGCAGGCCTTTTACTCCGGCGCGGCCGCAGCCGGTCCCGTACTTCCCGTCCGTGAGGCGCGGCTCGCCCCGCCTCTCCGGCTTTCCCGGCAGAGGTGACCGGGTTCAGGCCGCTGCGGCGGCTCCGCCCCCGCATTCCATTCCCTATATGGCGGCGGAGCAGGGGGCGCCGCCGGCCACGCCCCCCTTTTCCCACCACGCACGCGGGGGTGCGCCCGGGCTTCGCGCGTGACATCAACGGGAAAAGTGGTTGGGAAGGCGGAGAGGGGGAGCGCGTGCCGGCCCTCCGCTTTTCTACTCCCCCCACCCCGCCGTTCTATTTACGTTTGTGAGCTCGTTTGCATAAGACCCCGCCCACCCCGCCGCCGGCAAGGCCCGGCGGCCCCGCCCACTTCGCCACATAAGGGCAGAGGGGGGCGTGTCCCCGGGGGCTCGCGGGTGCTCGCTGCCTTCCTGGAGCCGTTTATAGGGTACAGCCACTTCCGCTGTCGGCTTAGAAGCGGCGCGATCATGGCGGAGCGCGGTCAGCTCCCCCACCCCGCCAAGCGCCTCTGCTGCAGACCCGGCTATGGCTCGGGCTGCAGGCCGGGGCAACGAGCGGGCGGCTCCGGGCCCGGCGGCGGTGTGCTCTGCGCTGGACCCTCCTCTGCAGCTGCCGCTGCCGCCCTGGGGCTACTGCCGCTCGGCAAGACCCAGAGCCCCGAGTCCCTGCTGGACATCGCGGCTCGCAAGGTGGCGGAGAAATGGCCCTTCCAACGGGTGGAGGAGCGGTTCGAACGGATCCCGGAGCCGGTGCAGCGCAGGATCGTCTACTGGTCCTTCCCCCGTAGCGAGAGGGAGATCTGTATGTACTCCTCGTTCAACACTGGCGCCGAGGATCCCGCCGCTGGCCCCGGGGGCGCCGCCACGCCTGGCGGGGCCATGGATGCCGCTGCCGCCGACGAGAACCGGCTGCCCTTCCGCAGGGGCATCGCTCTGCTCGACGGCGGCTGCGTCGATAACGTCCTGCAAGTCGGTGAGTCACCGGCCGATTTGCTCCAGGGCCAGGCCGCGGCGGCTCGGGGCCGCGGGTCTACCCCTGCGTGTCACCCGCTTGCCGTCCCTCTCTCCTTTGCAGCTTCCCACCGGCGGCCCGGCCCGTGCGAACCCTTCACTCCCCGGCTGTGCCGTGGGCCGGGCAACTTCCTCCGCCGGTCTCCTCCCCCTCGTGCCCGGGACGCGCAGTGGCTCCCTGCCTCCGTGACACGGACACGGCTCCTGCCTGTCCCTTTAACTCGCAGCTCCGCACCGCGCTGTGCCCGCTCCCGGTAATCCAGCCTGTGTAATCCCGTTTGGCCCCTACCAGCGGCCACCTCCGGTAATCCAGGTCATCGCTTT
>VWYI01042114.1:0-85087 GCA_013399455.1 Anthoscopus minutus
ATTCTTATATATAATCTTATATTAATATTCGAATTCTTTTCTCCTGCTGAGGAGCTCAGAGAGACTTTTATTTTCTATTCCAACACCGTACTTTTTAAAGAAGACCTTTTGCCATGAGGCTGGAGCCCCTCTCCTTTGAAGAAAGGCTGAGAGTAGGGGATGTTCAGCCAGGAGAAGAGAAGGCCCTGGGAAGACCTTGGAGCAGCCTTCCAGCACCTGGAGGGGCCTTGCAAGAGAGCTGGGGAGGGACTTTGTAAAAAGGGCATGTAGTGATAGGACAAAGGGGAATGGCTTTAAACTGAAGGAGAGTGGGTTTAGATTAGGCATTAGGAACACGTTTTTGACTGTGAGGATGGTGATATACTGGAACAGGTTGCCCAGATAAGTTATGGATATCCCATCAGTGGAATAATGTTTAAGGTCAGGAGCGATGAGGCACTGAGCAACTTGGTGCAGTGTTCCTGACTCCAGCAGGGATTTGCAAGTAGGTGACCCTTCCAACCCAAACCATCCCATGATTTAATGATTCTACAAATGCAAATTACCTGAGGGTAAAATAATATAAGTGAAGAATCTGATCAGTCCCTCAATCTGTAATGCCCACCTGTAGTTTCCAAAAGCTGTTGTGATGCTGAACAACCTCACCTAAATTCAGCATCCGTTGAGTGGGGTATTGGAATTTGTTCAGCAATATTATGAGAACAGGAACCTCGCCATTCTCTTAGCAGAGGCTGTAACACTGAAGACATTACCTCAGCTTTATTTTTTTAAAGATTGACCTGCACAGCAGTTTCAAAATGGAAAAATAATATAAATTTGCTATTGTAGAACAAAGCAACCTTTCATTTGCATCACTGTTCCAGTTATGACAATGGCTACTAAGTATATAGGAAGATGACTGAATGGAAAGGACTTCCTAGCTCTGTTTAAAGGTTTTGTTTCCAGGTTTGAACTTACTTCAGTCTTGTATAAATTTATGTTACTGGTTATCCATTTAAAATCATGTAAATTTTAGTAGAGGCCTCATGTCTACCTACATTAAAATAAGTTGTTTATGGCAAAAGCCAATAAGTCCCTGAATAAAAGATCCAATAAGTCCCTGAATAATTAAACAGTATATTCTGCATAACCACTGTGTAGATGACAAAAGTTTCTAATTCAGCAGAAAAACACCCCCAAACCTCCAGACAACCTCATCAATATGATGTCTCTATCTCAAAAAACATGAATAGATTTTGCTCCTAAAGCACTTGTGTGCCCTTTTCTGTGCAAGTGTGAGAAGAAACCATACAGACAGTTTTTCAAAAGCCGCAGTCTTATAAAATGGCGATCTCAGATTCATGCCAGTAAATAAAGGTACAAAATTAAACTTCAGATTTTACAATGAAAGGCTCATTGCATTTGACAAGGAAATCTCATCAAATGAGCTTAGCTTGTTTTAAGATGAGGTGCTTCATTTATGATTTAGTCAGGCAGCAGGTGTTTTGCCATCTGAAGAGACCCTGAACATGAGCTCAGAATTAAAAATATAATAGACTGTGAGCAGAGAAAGTAATACTGCCATGGCTCCATGGAAAAATTATTTAGGGCAATCATTTGTAATTTGTATAACACCTTGAAATAATACCTTCTCCTCTATGCACAGCAGGTAATACTTACTGTCTTTTATTTTGATTTACCTGGTCCTTTGACTCTCATAATGGTGCCTTTGGTGACCTTTACACAGACTGGTAGCTTTCTTCAGTGTGAGGAAGCTCCTTTTTTCATAGAGATAAATCTCCCCTTCCAACTGTTGTAAAAAGGTATCACAGATTGACAGAGTCACAGAATGGTTGTGTTTGGAAAGGATGGAGAACAACCAGTCCAACCCCCCTGCAGAGCTGCTTTCCAGCAGGTCAACTCCTAACCTGCACTGGTGTATGGGGTTATTTCTCTCTGGGGGCAGGACCTTACACTTGCCTTTGCTGAACTTCATTAGGTTCCTTTTGCCCAATTCCCTACCTGGACAGCTCTCCCTGAATGGCAGCACAGCCTTCTGGTCTGTTGGTCACTTCTGCTTTCCTATCACCTGTCCTAGAAGCAAAGTTGATGTCTTTGCTCCATTTGAGGGTGATTTTAAATACTGAGCGTTTACAGCCAAGTAGGGTCTGAAGAAGGTGGCAGAAAGGTTGTGAAGTTTTCCCTGGTCACCAAAAAAGATCATATTTAAGGCTCTTGTTTTTATTTTTCCTCATCAATATTAACAATGTATTTTTGTACCCAGGAGGTTTCAGCTGATGGAAGTCAAGGGTTTTGGGGAAGATGATTAGGTCTTACAAGCTCTCTGTAGGAGATGACTTGAGACATCTGGAATGAAAGATTTGTTTGTTTTTTAAGGAAAAGGTGTTAGACAGAGAAAATACTTAATAAGCACTTTAAAATGTTTCACATCACTGTGAATGAAAACTTGATTAATACAGATACTATCCTGATCCTTGTCAGTGTAACATCTGCACAGCTTCAAGCCTGAAGCTATATTTTTAAAGGAATTAGTCAAACTTGATAGAAACAATAGGAAACAAGAAAAAAACTTTCATAACTGGATACCAACCCATTTTTATGATTACCAGAAACATCGTCTATCTGCCCAGTTATTTATTAGAGCCCTAGAGGGGGATATTATTGCAGAAGGTAAAAGCAAAATGTAAATGGCTATGCTGGTGCTATTTCCTATTTCTTTTATGTTCCACGTTATATGATTGAGTCATGCAGATATTTTCTCCCTTTCATATCACATGAATGGGTTTTTAGAACCTCACACAGCCTGTGAAGGACAGCAATGTATTGACTCCTCTGACCTTTTACTTATTCTAGACTTTGATTGACTGATCTCCTCTGTTCTTGCAAAGTCGGCAGCTGCCAGAAAGAACCACAGCCTCAGACACTGAAATTATTGAATTTTGAAAAGGTGAAAGCAGCACAGCTTAGTTATGCTGTGATATCTCACCAGCCCATGTTGGGCATTGAAATTCAGATGTCTTGTTCTTGTGACAAAAGATGAGAGCATGAACAGGAAGATGAGCAAGAACATCAAAAGAAGGAATATTCTTTAAATAAAGACCTTTAAAAAAACACTGTGATGGTACAAACTTAAACCTGCCGTGTTACAATAGTGTACCAACTGATCTCTCTTAGATCCAGNCAATAGTGTACCGACTGATCTCTCTTAGATCCAGAGCCAAAATCTCACTTTTCAACGCTACTTAACAATGGTATTTTTTGCGACTCTTACATGAATATGCACATTTATTAAGTCAATATCTACAAATGTCCAGGAATGCTCATTTAACAAATAACACCTTTTAAACTAAGAATGGACTATTATGAGATTCACATCTATCCCTTTTTCTACTCAATATTCAACTTATTTACACTCCAAACTAACAAAATATTTTGAAATTGTTGGAAATCTTCCTTTCATTTGAAATACGTCAAGTTCCAAGTGTGATATTTGAAGCAGCACAACAGCACTGTCCCTAACTTGGAATTCACCAGCAGAGAAATCTCTCCAATAGGTAGACAACAGAAAGAAATCTATTCCAACCATCCCGATGGAATTTTACAGATGTCAATCTGCAGTGTATTCCAGCACAACATGCAAGACACAGGGTTATTTAAAAGTCTGAAGATGATACATAATCTGCAACAAGGAAAAACCTGTAGAAAGGTAGGAACACCTACCTTGCCCAAAAAGAGACAAGTTTTGTAGCATTCCAGTAATGAATCTAGAAAGATATTTTTTAATAACATTGGCAAGGAAGTCTGAACTATACCAACGTTATTTACCTTCAGCTCCCGTATTCCCTAATCCTTTTCTGCTGACGGAAAGTTGCTTATTAAAAACACTGCTAGTTTATGAGTCTCATTCTAGTATATGTTCTTCCTGCTCAAGTCCCCTAAGAAAAGAATTTGGTCAGCAGCTTCTTTTAAAAGCCAGAATGCCCCTGACATCTTCCAGGAAAATATTTTCTACAGCACAGTAGGAATGAAAAGTTCGGAAGCTACGACTGCTGCCACAAGTTTTGCACATCTACAAAAAGTCATACTGAGGCTTGTGGCTTAATATTTTAGGATCAAGACTTCCAAAAAATAACCATAATCTTCGTGGACTCCTCTAATTAATGAAAGAAAAGCTGTGTGTGTGTGTGTTTGGTTGTGAAGATGATAAAATGTAGAAGCTACAAGATTTTACAGACTGCTTTAATGATAAACCGAAGAAAGAAAGAAAGAAAGGTGACAATCATTAAATAAATATTTTTTAATTACTCATTCCATAATAAGGCTTGGCTACCTTCTTATTGTACTTTGCCATCTTTGTTTATTTTGTATAAAATTACTGACAATAGCAACAACAATAACTTGCTGAACAGTTGGGCTGGATAAGAGACATTTCAGTGACAATGTGTCCAGGAGTAGTTTGAGTGCTCTTTCTAACTGATTTTCAATGCCTCTAAGGAAAAAACTGGATATGAGGAACTTGGGCCATGGGTACTCTTTGGTTCATGTTTCAGCTGGGCTGTAGCCAAATATAATTCAACAACACTAAGATAAAAATCATCTTTCATTTCTATGACAAACTGAGAATGAGTATACATAATACACAGTGTCAAGCAAATCAATGCTCACTTTATCTTTTGTTTTTGTCTGCTGAAGCTACAAGATAGATAGCTGGAATACAGCTAAGAAAAGGAAACCACCAGTGTGGACAGTCATTAAGATGCATTTCTTTGTCTGCCTTTCTTTGTCTGCATTTCTTATCTGACAGCTTCATTTTAGAGACTTTTTGCAAAGGCATTGGGGATGGCTTTCAGCTATTAGAGGAAGAAACCTACTTTTCCTTCCTTAGAGGTGTGTAGGTTGCTTAAATTACCACTACAGTCCCTGAAGATCTCATCAATATAGCCATGACATGTAGAGAAATGGCTGCTCACTCAGAGAAACTAGGCACCAATTTTGTCATCTAAGTTCTTTCACAGATTTCATTGTCTTTACTACGGATAGACTTGACTCAGTTGTCTGCAGGTAGGCATCTAGGATAGGGGATCCTGCCTAAACTCCAGCTGCTTCTACAGGAGGAAGCAAACCTCCCACCTGCATGTGGGCACCATCACAGTGCCAAAGTTCTCCCCAAAGTTAGGGCACCTAAGCTTAGATGTGTGACACTGTGATGTGAACCCCTCCCCGGACAAAATGCAATCTGAACTCTGCATGCCATAAACTGACCACATAAAGACATGAATGGGCAGCATAATTTTAATTCCATTGAGAAATAAACTGTTTTTTCTTATTATAAGGCTAAGACCAAGAAACTATGCCAAAAAGGCTGGGAAACAGCAGAGATTTCTATTGGAAGACGGTAAGTTCTTCAATTGTTCGAATCCAGGTACTCAAGAAAAAATGAATAATTTATTGCATCCAAGGCTGAATTATACTGCCATTTATGTTTAATGTCTTTCATAGTAAAGGGCTCATACATCAAAAGAAATGCATGCCTTATGCACGGACATAACACAATTACCTCTCTATAGGTGCAATCTCAATCAAGTAGCATATAGGGTATTGCAAAGAATCTTGAAACAAAGCAAAGTTTGATGGAGGATGCCTGGATATACTCTTATTTTCATCAAAATTGTGCTTTAAGGCTGAGTTTTTAAATAGAGGCAATTGAGTAACTCTAGTAACTGCACAAGACATAGTGATTTGAAATGTCAATCAGGTAATTTCACATACCAATGCAGAGTTCACTTCTATTTGCATATGCATAAGTTGCTTTCCCTGCATAGCTCTGGAGAGTGAACAGCATCCATGAATAAACATTTGTAGGCACTTTCAAAAAACACTTCAGCCTTGTTGTCTATCACTTGAAAATTGTCTTTAAATGTTCATGCAGTGAAAAGACTTCAGATTTCAAGAGTCAGTGGCCTTTCCCCCCACTGTGTGGCATTTATCACAATTTTTCCATTGTTCTTGGACCTCAGCAAGGTCACATGTTCTGTCATTACTAAAGTGAGCATAGTTTAAATCTAGGATTTTCTTTATTTTTTCTTAATATAAACAGGTAGACACAGTCCCGAAACAATCACAGGTGCAAATATTTCCAAGAAACCACCTAATTCCCAAGAAATTAGACTAACACCCAGGTTCTGATTATCCTCCTCTTAATTTTCCCATCATTTGTCCTCTTCTTATTTATTTTGTGAAAAGGAATAAAAACTAGTACCCCCATATAAAAGGAAGGATTTTTCTTCCTTCATTGTATAGCTAGTGTCAGAAGGTTTTGTATCTGAAATAATCTTATGAGACTAAGTAAGGTTTAGAACCAGCAATATTTGATTTTCTTGTATGCTTAAAAAATGAAACCATATGAATATTTACTGGTTGTGAGAGATAACAAATAGATAAATTATAAGTTAGATCATTATTTGCTTCAGAATCAGCCTTACAAGCCTACATGAATAAAAAATAAACATGTATATGTCAGCATATATCACAATCCTTAAATCTAGGAGCCAATTTACATTGATCTTCAAAATCCCCATGAAAAAGATTAGGTATAATAGTGAAGATGGTCAATTTAGAGCATAGACAGTAACTCTTATTTCTTTTTGGTTTTGTATTTGTCAAACTCCAGGATAATTTAAAGTTTTTGTTAATGTTTGAAAAGTGTGTGAAAAATTGAATAGGTTTTGTCACTGGATTTCTCAAAAATAAAAGGCATTTTTACTATTTATTTTATCTTGAGAGCTTTAGAATTCTCCTGCACTGAATTGCTTTTTCTGATTTTATTATTTGTTAATTTACTTCTTCCACAAAGAATCTAAAAAATATAAAAGCAAGTACCTACAGTAGCAACTGAAGAAGCTAAGCAAAATAAAAATGGGGACACTTTCCAGCATAAACTAGTATATCACAAGAAGGTGATATAGAAAATTCACACTTAGGTATATCTTTCCACAGCCATAGTTCACATTTCTTTTCAAGATATTCTCTAATTTTTCAGCAAGACTTTTCACATGCATGATTACTTTTTTAAGGAAGAAATATAAATGTATGTTCAGTGACCTTCATTCTCCTCTCTACTTCTCTATATCAACTGTGATCTTTAAAGGTGATCTTCTTTCCATCTGCAGTATTATACATATTTCCTTGGTTGCATGTGAATTATGGTATCAAGAGGATGAAGACAGCTCATTCTATTAGCCAAAGTTCCATCCAGCCTCTCTGCAGAAAGCTTCATAAAATTCTGTGCCAAAGCCCTAGCTTTTGCAAACAGTCCACAAATTCAGGTTTGGCTTAGATTAACTAAAAATTAAAGTGTTCAGTTGAACATGTACATGAGTAATATACTGAGCAAAACAATCATATGGAAATATTTTCGAGATTTCTTTCTGCTTTTGAGACAAAACATCACCTATGCTTTGTTTAGGAGCAACCCTTTGGCTGGGAGAATCCATCTGCTTTTTTCAATGTAAAATGAATTGTCAAAAATAAAGGCAGCTCTCTTTTGATGCAAGATTTTCCCTACTATCTATCAACAACCCCCTCTAAATTTAAAACTGCTATTTATAGGTAAGTTTTGTGACTATATTTAAAAGTCAGACTTAGTGTCCAGTTTGCTTTTAGAAAGAGGGGGAAAATATCTGTGAAAGTATCCTCTTTTTTCAAACAGCCTCAGCTGCTGATATTCACATGGCATACATTTGATAGCTTCCCATTACTATGCTTCCAAAGCAGAAACAGCATAATAGTGTCTTGAACCTTCTGAACCTCTATTTTTTCATCTTGGCAAGCTGCCTGGCAAGCTTTGTCAAAAGTGGTTTATACAGTAAACTTCTCTTCTTCTAAGTAAAATTATTCAAGAGTACCAAACAACACCATATCTATCACCTGGAAGAGGCATTGTCACATTCAATCCACTGTAAGGAAAACTCAAACCCAGTGACCCTTTTCTCCTGCACACACATTGCCTCTGGTTAACAGGTGTGCCTGAGTCACATCTCTGGCACCAACATGAGGCAGAGGCTGGCAGAGTTTCATTCTACTGAACTCTCTAAAACCAGATGGCTTCTTTGGGGAATGGTTCCTGACCTGTTACAACCTCCTGAGACATGTCTGAGAAAGAGTGAGCAGATAAACAAAACCCATACCAGGAACCCATCCAACCACTTGGAGATGCTGGCAGGCCCATGTGTGGAGGTGTTGCTTGTCTATGAGTAATTTAGTAGCATAGATTAGCTTATTATTCCCAGCAATGCCATAGAATTTGTTTTCCTCCGTGATATATTTTTAATTATTCTTTTAATCCAAAATATGCTATGTGAAACTTTTTAACTGCTCTGTTCCTGTAGCTACTTTGTAGGAAAATGGAAAGTAACATAGCGAGAAGGGTGTGTTATATTTGCTTTGAGAAAGAATCACAGGACCATAGAATCACTGATTAATACTTAAATACTCTGAGATCAGGACATTATACAAATGCAGAAAAAGAGAGGGCTCAGTCCCCTTGATATCTTCAATAAAAAATCTGGTAGCCATTTTTAAAGTATCATAAGGAGCACCATATCAATAAATTATCTCTACAGTGCTCTACATCAGTGCATCTCAAGGATGACTGAAGGGCTTAGGAGGGTTTTAGAAAATGGGTTATGAAAACAGAAAAAAAAATGGCAACCTTATACAAGCAAGCAAACAATGAATGAAATGCATGCAAATAAACTAAATAAAATGAAAATGAAATTAAACTCATATGTGGGCAGTAAATGAGAACCATGATGGTAACAACTGTGAGCTACTCAGACAGACAAGGTGACCATCATTCAGATTTACTGTAGGATCATTCAGAATGTGTACAACAAGCATTAACATCTCTTCTTTGCTCTGAAAGATTAAACCATGGTTTAATCTTTCAAAACCTAAGCAGCTGTCTCCTACTGAAAATCTTGAGGGTCAAGGAGGGTGGCAGTCTGCTGAGCTATGTTGAGCACATGTGATCTTACTCCAGAGAATTAATATACACATACAACTGTACTGGACAGCTCTGTTCAGAGACACTGGCCAGGCTTTCAGAAATACCTCTGCTGTACCATCTCAGGAATCTATCTCACACATAATCTTGCAGAGACATATAACAATACCCTTTGAAAATCTACCAGTCTGTGACCAGTTTGACCTTCAATGGATATGTTCTCTTTTGCTTCTTACCCAGATAGAGGCCTCTGACAAATATCTTTGAGGAACTTCAGATGCAGGAAGTTTTACATGCTTCTGTGCTTTGTGCAGTGTTATCTCTAAGTCACATTCCCAGGTTCAAAATGAAAAATAAAGATAAAGTCACTGAATCTTCTGCCAGTAAATACACATGCAATAGAAAAGGAGCTTCATGGACTTTCTTTTCCTGCAGGCATGGAGCAATTGTATTGTTCATAAGATTTCCTGAGAGCATCATTTTCTCTCCTGTTTCCTGCATTCATCTATCATGCTAACTGTGGCTTGGAGAAACATAAAGAAAAATATTATACCAGTCACGATCAGTTAGTGCTGAGAGGGAAAGTTCTTTTGTGAAGCCTTAGAAATAAAAGGAGATTTCAGTGCCACACTTGGATATCATTAATTTAAGAATAAAATCAAATATTGATATCTTCTTTTCTGTCAGTTAAGCAGACATCTGTAGTGAGTGAATGGCAATTTTTGCTTTGGTTAAGTATTTTTTAAGTATAAAAACTCTTACTTCACGTCTGTTCCAGAAAGGGGTGAAAAAAAAAATAGATCTGTATTTAATTTAGTTTAGGTTAACAGAGGGGGGAAGGAAAGGCTTAAGATTCCTAAAGAAGGAAAGATATATCAAGGAAATACAAAGCTAGTAACCGATTCTTACTCTTGTTCCCTCTAAGTCTTGAAAAAAAATAATTTGGACTATTGTGAGGGACAAAAATTTAATTTTAGAACAGAAACCTCATCTTTTTTCTGTAAGGTAAAGAACTTAGATGGTGTCATGGACTGACAGCTGTCAAACTACCTTATCAGTTAGATTTTATTCTTCTTATAAAGCCTCAGGATGGTATTCAAGTTACCTGGGTTTCGGTGGCTGTCCTGTAGGCTTGCAAGGTAGTCACTGAGGTCTCTTTAAAGTCAGTGGAGAGAATTGCATTTACAGGTCTAAGTCAGCGCATTACAGAGATAACTGGTGATTCAGCAGTTTGGATTTGGTTGGAGACTTTGTTAACTCCCAGTAGCTGACAGTTTCTTTGCCACTTTGTTCCTGCATTTCTAAAGTCCATATCCAGGCACTGTTGCTTTGAAAGAATTAAGATGTCTTTCCCCTACTCATATGTGGTGCAGTGACAGTGAAGAATAAAGAGTCTTCTTTTTATGAAGACTTATTGTCTTTTAGACAGCCAGTCTATAAAGTACATCTCTATATTGCAATGCAGCCAAAGTACAGCAAATACAATTATGGTTTGATATTAAATAATATAAGGAAGGCATTTTAATGCTGTTCAAGAAAATAAAAAAGTATTAATAAAAAAAAAAGGAGATTGCAATCCTAAATTTTCCAGTTATTGATTTGTAGACTTTAATGTGGTTATTGTTTAGCACTTTTTTTATCTTAATTATTTCCCTAGCTGAGGCAGCTATTCAGGTGTCCAATAGATGTGATCTCATTTGTAGGGACGGATACTTGGTGTCTGTCCAACCTGCAGATCAGTAGCCTCTTACACTAAGCTGCTAGCAGCTACACAGCTCTCCTTTTTGCATGCCTGTCAAAGACTTGCCTTTTCTTCCAGTGCAGCTTAAGACAGCATGTGAGGCAACATGCTTGACAGGAATTATGCTGGCCTGTGGGGCTCTTTCACTTTTGTTTTCCAGTCTTTTTAACAGATTGTGGTAACCCTGGCAACCACCTTACTCCATTGTTGGTGCCCATGTACAGTGGGCTGGTGCACGTGCCTGAGGGATGTTAAATTATGTGAAAGGGTGCATGAAACACTGCCTTGGTTTCTCTCTCTTGCCTTGGATTGTCCAAGGGAACTGCAAAAGTTTGGCAGCAAAACATTCTTTATTTAGCAAGGGGAAGTCTTTTCACTTCTTAGTCAATGAAGCACAAAATGAAGCTCAAGGATTTTGTAGTTTCCATTGAGACAGCTTGTTTGCATAAATTTTACCCCACTGCAGAAGGCTGCATGACAGAAGTGCCCATCCTTAATTACTGAAATAATCCTACCCAAGAAGTTGTATCACTGACAGTGCTAGCAAGCATGGTTACTTTTGTCCCATCTCAGGATGTTTTGAGGGACCACTCTGCCCAGAGAGGTCATATTAGGAGAAAGGCCATTGCTGAAACTGCAGACCTATGGGTCATTCCAATAGCCTGGACACCCAAGTTACTAGAGGGGGGAAGGCAGAGGGCAAAACAACTGTGAGTTTTGTTATTATTATTATATGTTTGGAGAATAATGGCTTTATTGTGCATTTTTTATCTACTATTTTTTGTGTTATTTTTTATCTACTAGTCTGTTTGGAAAGGGATTTCATGAGTCATAGCTACATGTCTTCCCTCACAACAATGAGTGCAATACCAAATAAAATGGGGCAGTTTTCTTAAGTGGTGGGGAAGTGGATGGGCCAGGAGGGGCTAAGGGCAGAAACAAGGTTTTGATTCCCTTTACAGCATACATGGGTAAGACTGCCCTTCCTCAGAAAACTTCACTAATTGTATGTGGCTATAGCAACCCATCCACAAGAAAAAAAACTGTAACTTACCAAGACACAGCAATATACCATTGCATTATGAGAGTATGGATGCAGGTCATCACCATAATACTTGTACTTGGGGAGTAATTACAGTGTTTGTGGTCATGGTGTCATTGTTCTTCCTTAACAGGACAGTAGTATATTGAAAATGAGATCTATTTTTTTTCCTTTTTCCTTCATTAACTTTCCCAAACTGCATGTTTTCTTTATTTTCAATCTTAAACTGCTTTGAGTGCTTAACTGCTTCACTAGGTTTTACTTATGTAACTATGTATGGTTAACTATGTAGCTCTTTTTGTAACTAGCCAGGTTATTTGCAACAGGTTATTTAATCTAATTTAGCTTTAAGGTCTCTAGAGTGCATTATGCATAATGGACAAATCTTAAAAGATATGTGCCATCAGAGGCAGCACAAGGTTCACTAAAGCATGACAACTGTATCTGGTGACTGATTTTTTAATACAGAAATTCAAGACTGTGAGATACAGAACCAGATGCATCTCGGAGAGGGAAGTCTGGGATGTGTGCTCAACATCAAATCCACATTTGCTATGATCAGTAGTGAACAACTTATTTCTATAACTGATTTCACTGGGATAGGCATGGCTCCCTTCTGAAAATATGACAAGTTTCATCTTCCTAAGAATGTAATTTTGTGCGCTAACAAAGTCCAGTAGGAGCTCCAGACCTGCCTTGCCCAACAGAGATAGCAGGTGAGAGAGGCAGAAACAAATGTTTAACAGGATTCCTGAACATGCAGAAAAATGATGGTGCTGTTGCTGCTCCAGTTTGGGGAGTGTACCAGTCCTATCAGACTAGAGCGAGGCTGCTGGCACACACAGGGAAAGCAGAACAGTGGTCCTGCCTCCTGCAGGGTCTTAGCAGGGAACAAGACAGTAAGAAAGTATAATTACTTCATGGACTGCTTAAAGGACTGGAGGATCAGGCATATAATAAACCCTAAAATTCTGTATTGACATTGTGAGCATGCTTAAAGTGAATCTTTAGTATACGTTTGTAGCAACAAACAAATAAACAAACAAAAAAGGAAAAAAAAAACCCTAACAAACAAATTAAAATCTCTCTCAATTAAAAATAAAATTAACACTTATATGTTTGCTTTTCCATCTATATTTTCTCCTCTTTCTATCCCTGAACAGTGTGACATATGGGCATTTCATAAGCTCTCTGTGGTTTGCTCTTCAATTCTACTGTGGTCTACTCTGGAAATAGCTGTTCAAGTGCTGATCATTTAATCCAACTTACACGAGGGTCCTATTGAAGTCGATGCCAGTTCTCTGGACAGAATACCTTTTAGTGTTTTTCCAGCACTCCTAGCTGCATGAGTCAACAAGTCACAAAATTTTAGCCAGGTTTGTATTTTGATTCCAATATTGTCGAAGAACTCAGTGCTAAAATTTTATTAAAATTCCTAAGAACTTTTCTCCTTAACAGCAAAGTCAAATGTCCATGTAAGAACATGCTACTTTGATTAAAAGAAGAGAAAAAAATCTCAGCAAGAGACTCATTTGTTGAGAAGGGTTGGGAAGGTGCAGGTAAAGCCAAAGCCTGACAGGCTGTGGCCAGTCACACATGCTGTCCTAAGCTGTGTCTTCTACTGGCACTGATATGGAGAGGCTACAGCCCTGGCTGGACCATGGCCCTTACTCTTTTGTTTTAACTAACAGAAGTTAAAAAGATGAAGACTTATAAGTCTCAGCTATCAAGTCTAGAATTTACAGCTTTTGTGTCTTCTCATGCCCTTAGATTTTTTTCTGGAAAAGTGGTGCGGGCAGGCTCTTGAAAGAATTGTGAGTCACACACAGAAAAGGCAGCAACCAAAGCAGTAAGTCTTTGTAGCACAAGTTGCATGGAATAATGGAGTACTATAGCACTTTATTTGTCAAGAAATTTCATGACAAAACCAATGACTTTAGAAGACATTGATTATGAATAATTTTGTGGAGATTTGTCCCAATCCTAATCCCTACAAAAAGGAATAATGAAATTATAATTAAATTTACAAAAGAAAAAAAAAAACACGATTGTCTGATTTATCAGTCTAATGGACCTAATTTCTACACCTATATCTCTAATTTCTACATCACAAAACTCTTAGATATATGCTGTCAACCCTTGTTCAAAGGAAGAAAGTTTTCCAGACATGGTGGCACATGGCTAGAGAAGTGCAAGCAATCAAGGAGCTGCTGAGATGTGTGAACAGTATTTGGAAATGATGATTTGAGAGTAGTCTTGGATGCTTCTGATGATTAACCTTTAGAGAGCTATGTACAGGGCTTGCCCAGACTTATCTTTTCCAGAAAACATGCGAGAAGTAGGGTCCAAATGCACAAAACTCAAACCAGCAAGAACCCTGCTACATTATGGGCTGAAGCAAGAAATTGCTTAATTCTGTGTTTTGGAGCTTTCATAGACTTCAGATCTTTTAATGCTTTTCTATGTAAACTCCAGATCAGAAAGGTAGTTGAAGAAAATAGAGTGAATAAAGTATTTCATCAGATGAAATTAAGAAATAGAAAGTATTTGAGGAGACCTAGTCTCTCTTATTCTGAATTTGCTCACATGTCCACGACAACTGCTCACAACCACTGCGAATGTACCAAGACTTCCAAAATGCCAGCAAATCTTAACCTGCAAACATGAGTTCACTTTTCTAAAATATTGCTTGTATCAGGGTGGAGGTCAAGACACTGCTGGTTTTGATAACCTTCTACATTAAGAGGTTGTCGTGTTCCATAGAATGGAAATAATTTCATGCTTTTTGTTGAGAAACAAGGTGAAATGTAAGAAGAAAAATCAACTGAATTTCATATCTGTATGCAGTAAATCTTTTTTGAGCATTGCTTTTCTGTAAATCACTGCTTGCTAGAATTTTTATATGTAGCATAGTTACATATGGTTTGGTTTTTATTGGGTTTTTTTTTTAATGTTTCCTGAGGGTTTTTAAAACATAAACAAAGGTGGACAGAATTATCATCTCAGCTTTGGAAACCTGCCCAAAAAAGCGTTCACAACATAGCAGCATCATTATAATTACAGCAGACAAAAACCATCAATCTTTTGCCCCATTTCAATCATAATGTCTGAACTATATCAAAATAGAATAAAAAAATATTTTCTGTAAAAAAACTATTACCAGAAAAATATTATAATGTATATTTTTTTAGAATACTGTGTCAAACTTTGAATAGAGTTTAGTGTAAAATCTTCCCAGTGAAACAATATTTTTTCTTTTTTAAGTGCCAGTGAAAGAAAGCATGCACAACAAGTATAATTTTTGCAGTATGAACACAATGATAAATACCATAGCTGTCACGAATTTGGAGGTTTTATGTGACATTTTTACACACACTAACATCAGTTGCCTTCTTATCCACCTTCATACTTAACATTCAGGATCTTTAATTTCTCAAGCTTGCTAATAATATTTGGAGTTTATTAAAGCCTAGATACTCTGGAGAATGGTGTTTAAATACTGCCTCAGGGCGCTGAATACATTGATCTGCATTGCCCCCAGCTCGTCCCAGCTGCTCACAGATTGCCCTAGATTAGTTAAAGGCAATGGCTCTCATCTCCTGATAGTGGCAAACACCCTTTATGTTTTGTTTGTTTCCTTTTGTGCTACAAACTGGAACATTGGAGGAACAGAAGTGTTAAGGGGGAAGTGCCATGAAGGGGAGAGGATAAAGAGGTTGTAGGATAGTGTAAACCTCCCGGGCTTGAAAGCAAATTCCAAATTTAGAATGCAAAGTGAGCTTGAAATACGAACGCATGCTGTGGTATTTACAGAGTTACAGACTGCTGCTTTGACTGTCTGTTTTGGGAAAATACAAGAGGCCGTTCTAGTTACTTGTTCTAGTCAGAGAAAACCTCTGGGTGACTGAGAGGTCAGTCATATCTTGCTGCATCAGACAGACTATTCCTGCCATTTATAGAGCTTCCTATTCCCCAAGTCAAAGGAATTACTCCCTGGTGCATTAGATGCAGCATGGCTCACTCCAAGTTTGGTATTGATAACTAGTCTATCACCAGACTAATAGGGGTAGTATGGACATTAACTCTTCAAACATTGTCAGAAAACAAAGCCATGGAAACTGGTAAAGAAATGATGTTTTGTTCTGTATTTCCATCTCTATAGCAATAAAGGAAGACATTTTCAGGTACACAAAGGGAACTAGGTATCCAAAGCACTAGATTTTATAGGAGGCAAATGCTTAACCATCCTTCTTTTTTTTTTTTTTCCTTTATAAATCATCCCTAAATTAACAACCTCTTCAGTCTACATTTGGCTACAATGGCACAATGACTGAGAGCATCCAACCGTTCCTTCACACAGGTCTCTTCTATCCCTGACCAGCACACACCTCCCTAATCAGCTTCACTGGCACTTCACCAGCCCCCATGTTCAGAGAAAACTTCTCCCAGCCCTTTTTGGTGAACATCTCCCCCTAAGTGCATGGCTCCTGCCGTGCAATAGAACCATTACAGTGTCTATCAGCACTGTGTTTTCCCCGTGAGAGCAAGGAGTTAGAGGAACAGTGCAGCGTGAAATACGGAATGAAGCAGTGCAGGCTCAAACATTATGGAGAAGTGCATGGAGACATGAGGGCTAAGAGATGAGGGGTTCTGGAGCAGGGAAAAAAGAGGGAGAAAAGAGGACTTCAAATGAACACAGAAGTTCTGGAGTGAGCAGGAAGAGGGCTGGTGTTAGCGCCTTGGGTTTATGTGGCCAAAAGCTGGCTGACTGAATCTGATTCTTCCGTTTCCTGATTCTTCCTTTTTTTTTCCTTAGTAAAATCTGACTACTTTTCACGTTCCTTTGCTGTATTTCCCTAGTCATTTTTATTGCCTTTCTGTAGTTTCTTAAATCTTCAGTTCACCTAGTCCTGAATTTCCTCTATTCCCAGGTTCCTCTCTTTCTCTCCTTTATAATCTTCTTTCTCCCTGTTTAGAATTGCCCTCTTTGTGCCTGTGCTGCTCCTTCCCACCCCCCTTTTTCTTCATCCTGTTAAACTTCCAGCTGCCACAAATACCTCTTCTAGTTTTTCACAAGCCACATGCAATGATTAATTCTCATCCCTGCTGTTGAAGCAAACACGCCTCGCAGAAACCATTCCTTCTATAGCAGCCGGCCGTGGGACGCGAAGGAGACACACGGAGCTGCCGCCCTGCCGGGATGGGAGCTCTGGGCATCCCCGAGCGAGGGGCGCTGAAGCGGGGTTGTCTCTGTGATTGCCGGGGCTGGAGGGAGGCGGGAGCGCTGCTGGGCTGGCCGGGAGCCCCTTCAGGGCTGGTACGTGCTCCACCAAAAGTGCTCGCCCAGCCCAGTGGGTTCGCTCCTACGCGGACCTGCTGAAGCGAGCACGATGCACTTATTTTCTGAAATTAACGATTAACAGATTAAAGGCTACATTTCAGCCTTCTCCTGCCACTTAGGGGAGATAATGCCTGACATTTTAATGGGCTTGCCAGCTGATGTCTCAATTCCTCTTGCCCATGTCTTTGAGCCAATTATTTTCCTCAGTCCTCTAACAGATCTTTGAGGCAAAAGTCGGTCTTGGCTCAGACCCCTCGTCAGTCAGGGAGGTCGAGGAAAATAAAATAAATCACATCTTGAATTAACATAGCAGGTAGAAAATCTAGGGCAAGCTTGTTAGGATGAGAATACCTGCCTCTGCCTTTATGAAAAATCACCCTTGAAGTATTTATTTATTTAAATGTATTTAAAATATTTAACCAAATATTGTCTACTGACATTTTCAAAAATGGGAAACCTAATATAAGCTGTGACATGTTATGTTGTTGCAAGAAAAGAATCACAGAGCAGCTGACTGAGGCAAAAGAAGATTTTGCAGTTTTCCAGAGCCTGAATCCAAACAAAAACTCTGGGGAAGTCTAATTTCACAAGAGAACAAGAAATCTTTTTATGGTTCCCTGCAAACTGTAATGTTGTAGGTATATATCACAGTGTGGGAGATTTTTATCTAATCAAAAACCTCCTTCATCGCTCAGTACCGGTCACAGATCACAGGTATCAAACAGGAAGATAATAAAGTAGAGAGTAGTCCAGTAATCCATCACACTTTGTATGACCAGGCTGCTTTCAAATACCACATTACGCTAACAACAAATCTTTCACCACTGTTCTTTTTGTATAGCCTTTCATTTCCTAAAATTTACTTTCTGGAGTTCACATTTCATTTCTTTGATTTGAAAGACAAAGAGTTGTGTCAGATTTCATTGATTAATGAACATTTAGCTTCCTTGCTTGTTAGCATGCAAACTCCAGTCATTTATTTATGTACCATGAACAGTGCTAGAAAATCTAGGACAGGTATAAATAGTTTGATAGAATATTATTTCAAAGGAATATCTCCAAACTGTTTCAAACTTCATAGCTGGGATAAATCTGAAGGAAATCACGCATTTTCTTGACTTAAGATAGCATTTCTTTTGCAACAGCATTTTGAAAGGTAGACTGGGCATGAGCAGTAGAAAATCACATTATGAATTTGCTACAACTGCACACTTAATTCAAAATTCTTTCCTTCTCTTGTAAAAAAGTGCTCAAAGCATTGAAGGTCTGATTACACTTGTACTGATAGTGTAGGAATGACAGCTAACTAGCTTGTTCAATCATCATGGTAAAAAACCCAACAAAACTGTTGATGAATTTGATCAAGACAAATCCTCAAACCCACATACTTCAACAAACAACAAACAAATACTCTGTAAAAAACTTGAAGTAATATTTCCCTTTTCACATATAAAGGGGTTTGCACTTCTGGTAGTATTCCACAAAAAAGGTAACTAAATGCAAATGCTGACACAAACATACTCACGTTCATAATGTTGTATAATTGGATGAGACCATACTCAAAAAATTACTTCTGGCCTTTATATGCCATTAAACTAGTCAATTCCTTTTCCACTCTGGATTTTGGTTTGTTTTTTAATTATAAATACGAGCTTTCGTGTGTTATTTTCCATTTCTGCTGCAAGGTATAAAATATTCTAGGTATGGAATGTGTGTGCTGATAAGCAAACAGAAAGAAATTCTAGTTTATGAATTTTTAAGCAAATGAACAGGGAACAGTCACAAGGGCTTTGTATATAGCATGATTTTTTAAAACTGCATAAAGACTCCTCATTTTGAAAAGCTGTCCACCTCTGAACAATTTCAATTTTTACTAAATGACTTTTAAAATTAAAATAATGTTTGAAACAATTCATTGCAGGGTAGTTGTTTGTTTTTTTCACTTTTTAATATGCATTGCTACAGTTACATCTTAGGTATTATTTTCTGTCATCGATACATGTTAAAGAGGTTGGTAAATTGACCTGAACTTCATTAATAAGCAATGTTGTCTTGATATATTAAGTGACATTAAAGAATGTTATTTTCCTTTGCACCCCAGCAAGGTCCAAGAATGCTTGCCTGCCAGTGCCCATAACATTGCTGCGTCTCCGATACAATTTATTCCTGATTAATGCTGCTCTAAGTGGGCAGTTTGGCCATCATGTTTTACAACATCCCTGTAGCAGTGGTCACCTTTCCTTAGGCAGGTTGGAATGTATATATCTTCCTCAGTTACTCACATTCACAGCCTGGTGTACTGGTTTAAGATAAATGTGTACAAAATACTGGAGGGATGGGGATCCCACAGAGGGAATGGGGAAAATGAGAAAATTGTAACACTCTGAGAATGGCTTGGTAAAAATAAATCAGATCTGTAATAATATAGGGTCCCAAGCATCCAGGACCAGCAAAAGTACAGTACCTTTGAAGGAAGAAACATATTGAAATCTATTGCTGGATTTCAGAAGAGCCTGAGAAGTTATGGAACATTTTCATTTTCATTTTCTCCCCTGGGTGTGACTGTCTCTTGCAGTCTCTGTGAAAAAGCCTGGACCATAGTGGCTTTATTCTCAGCCTGACATCAACAAGCAACAATCTCAGTATTGAGTCAGGAACAGCATATGGATAAAATACACCCTAAGCAGCTCCCTTGTTAGCCTATATCTGTCAGTAATTTTTCTTTAATTTTCTAAATTCCTTTGTGCTCAACTTTTTGGGGGGATATATAACAAAGCCCTAATCCTGCAGAATCCTATTTTGTATTTTAGTCTAATTCATAATTTTTATTATAAGGATCTATGTAAGTCTTGCCATGAGCTATTGAAGTCTACTCATGAGGTAGATGGGGGTCAGTGAGGGGAGGGATGCTTATGGATAAAGTCCTCTTAAGACTTTGTTCAGTCAAAAAAGGAGTAAGACAGAATATTTTCACAACCCCTTCTTCAGTGTCAGCAGTTGACTTAAAACCACATTCATGTGATTGCTTCCCTGTCTCCTCTGCTGGTAACTGGGTAAATCACTTCTAATTCTGTTCTTTAAGGTTCTTGGAGGAATTAAATCATATGACTTCTAAGTGTCATAGAGAAAAACATAAAGAATTCAAAATAATTTTATTAACCCAATCCTTGATCAACTCCAAGACTCATTCCTTTTGGCATAGACCTATCAGTGGTCCACAAATGATACTCTTTAAGGATGGTCATCAACCAAAGCATGTCTTGAAATTGTCTAATAAGAGGTTGTGGTAGTGTACTTTCTAATAACTTATTTAAGCACTTGGAAAAAACTCATAACTTACTACTGAGAAGAAATATTAATATAAAGAATATATATGCCCCAAGTGTTCCTACATATTTAAGAATATTGGTTTACTAATCAATCATAATAACCATTTTCATATGATTACATGACCCCTTGTGATCTGAGCTAGTAGGAGAAGTTTTAACTTATTAAATATATTTTAACTCACATCCTGAGAGGGCCATGTATGATTCAAAATCCAAACTCTTTCAAAGTGCATAACATGCTTCAGGAAATTGGCTTAGTACTGAAATCTGCTAGAGCTGGTGTCCAAGAGAATTCTGTGATCCCTATTGATCTGTGTAGCTGGGAAATGCCAGTTTGTAGTAGTTATTTTTATCTCTCCAACAGTTGAACCCTGCCTCCACAAGGGCAATGTATTTTTAATGCATATGATGTTATTATGTAAATTGGTTTAGCTGTGTAATCTACTAAAGGTGATTTCTCTGTCCCATGTGAACCACAAAGCCAATGATCACATAATATTCATTAAAGGTAAAATTGTCTTACTTTCCATAACCAATTCCCAAGTGCATTGCTCTGACAACTTCAATTTGTGTTCAATAGTGAACCTGATGCTCATTTGCAAAACTTTAATGAATGCGCCAAATAGAGGTAATGCATTTTTCCAGTTTACCATCCCAAGTATACTATAAATAATTTTCTAAGCAGCAACAGACGCAGTAATTAAACAAGTAAGGTCCATTGGAAGTTCTTTCCATTTTTTTCCTGCATCAGCCTATATAAATCTATGCCAGCAATTTAGCAAAAGCCCCTTCTTTGATACATTTCTGAAATTAGGCAGATATCAACCTTGATTCCATCTATAGAAGCACTGCAAGGTCATGTCCATGCAATTGAACCTGGAAGAGTTCCCCCTGGTACAAATGTACACCTAGGCTTAAAAAAGCCTTTATAAACTATATCGGGTGCTGCAATCAATGCATTTACAAGGGCACTGGACGTATCTGCGTAAAAAATTTAATGACAAGAGAAAAAAAGTCAGCGCCAGCAGCTATTCTATATCTAATTACTGTTCTATATCTAATTACTGTTTGCTGTATACAGAAATGAACAGGTGCTAAGTAAATGCATGGATACACTCTCTTTAAAATCTAACATATTGGACCAAACTGTAATTCATCTCCACTCCCAAGGGAGTAAAGGAGCTCCTAAAAATAATTGCATTTATTAATGCATGATCTTTTATCTGGGAATCTGTGCACTTTTAAAAACATGAACAGAACCTTGTTAACTAAACCTTCACAAGACCACTGAAGATTACATAATAATAAAATAAGTATTGCCTAATATTATATTAGATAATAATAAAATATTTTCAATGAAGTCTGAACAACTCTTAGGTTCAAAATTTCAACAAATATTTAAAGGCAAGAGAAAATGTTTTCTGAATAGTGGAAACATACATTCCAAAAGAGTTGTCCAAGCTTAAGATCCCTCCTTGCATGACACTTAGGTATTTTATTAACTGAAACCATAATTTATTCTGAATGGGAGGTTTCTTTAAATTTTTAAATTCAAAGCAAATTCTTGATTTTTTTTCAGTTATGAGAACTCCAGTTTTGCAATGACAGAATGTGAACATAAACGTTATTATGGGAAGTAATTCATATAATTCCTTTAACTATTGTCATAAAACTACAATACAGTCATTGTCAGAAATGGATATCTAGAGAGAATTTCATTCAGCTTCCACTGATTTATTCTAGATCTGTTAAAAATTTAAAACAATTGAAAATTGGTGCTTTTCTTCAATATCAAGAAACTCAGAGACTTTTTGCTTTGGTGAAATATTTGGAGTATGTGCTCCATTTGAGATGCAGACATAGAATAGATTAGCTAATAGTTCTGTTCCTGAACTTTTTGTCCCTTTGTTACTGAATGTTGGTATAATATTCAGTGATGCATAAGATAGGATGCATAAGGAGGATACAGTCACAGATATTGCTAGAATATAATCACATATATTATATTGTATTTGGTCTGGCTGAGGTAAAGTTCCCCCATAGCAGCCCTCATATGTTGTGCTTTTATTGTCAGCTATTAAAGTCTCAGTAACATTCCAGCACTTGCACAGCACCAGGGCTCTCTCCAACATTCCCTCCTTCAACATGAATATGGGGGTGGACAAACAAAACTTTCGTTTACACCTTAACTTTAAGCCAAAGTTTTAAGCACCCTGATGGACAACCTTTGAGCCCTGTGCTAGAAACACCAATTCTGGTTAATGGATTCATTGAGAACTTGAGCTGGCCAGTGCTGACAGATCCAGATCACATGCTGAAGAAATCTAAGGACTACTTTTAATGTCAGGTTGAAGCCTACAGCTGATATAAGGCAACATGGGTCTTTTTGTCTAAAGAACAGAACAGGAGTTTTGCATGCTATATACATATGTTTAGGCATGCAGACATGCCTAGATATATTTAGGCATGCAGACACTGAAGAAATTTAAACATCAGAGACAACTTCTAACTATCAAGTCACAGTAGCCTGAGAGGTAGATTCGTTGTCCTCAGATTGTGGATGCATTTCTGATTTGAGCCAAACACAGAGGAAAGTGCAGATACTGGGTGTAGATTTATTTGTTTGGTTTATTTTTTTTTGTTATTTTTTGGTAAGGTAACTGAAATACAGAATCTACATGACTAATTGTTCTCTATGGAATTACAGTGCTTTCCACATGTTGGGAGCCTTTTTGTGCTCAGTATGTTTGCATTTCAGCATGGTGACAGTGACTAGGCAGCTGGGGCATCTGAAGCCACGAATCTGTCACTGCTGCTAGTGGGTTTCCTGGGAAACATATGGAGTATTTGTTTTGCAGCCTTGAGAAAGCAAATAATTCTCAGAGCATCATTAGCTTTCAGTCTGTGACTTCTGCCTCCCAAAGGGCTCAATTCAACAGCTCTCTCCAATATCTCTCCAAGAAGCACTTATTCATATGAGTAGGTCAATTACTTTCTAGCCTTCCAGACCACTCAGCTGAGGATTCACGTATTTTAAGCATGTTTTCATATGTGCCAGTTATCAGTGATGTGTAAATCATAAAAACTTGCAGGTCCTCAAACTCTTCTCAGTGACAAAAATATCTTCCCCAGCTCCAAGACAGAGAATCCTTCCTTCCCAGCTGCCTATTCCCATAAGCAGGTACACCAGAAGACCAGGGCAGGAACTTAGCAGCATTTACTAATTTCAAATTATGTGGATATTTTTTAACCTGGGTTTCAATCCTTTTTCAAATTTTCTGCAGAAAATAAACAATGCTCCTGTAAATTCTTTCATGTAAATCCAGTAAGGCCTGGAACAAGAAATAGCCAAAATGACTCTTTATACAACCCAACCATTTTCATAAATTAACCAAATTCCATTTTAAAGTGCTTAGGGTGCTCTTACTTTCCCATTATTCTCACAGAAGGGCACTGCTAGAATTCCAGCAGCTGACTAGACTTCGCTTCAAGTAGTTTGTCTTGATTTTTTTTCCCAATTATCATGCTAATTTTAAGTCATATGGCATTTGAAAATGCTTCTTAGATTACTTCAAGAGGTGGACTATTAACTGAAATAGTATGCTCAATTAAAAGTAAAGAGGAATTTTAAATATACAGTCTCAAGGGTAAAAGCTGGAATATATTACAAGAATTAATTTTGAAGACTCAAAACCATAAAATAATAAAAAGGTACCCAACCCTATATTATTATTAAAACCTAATTGGATTATTTCTTACAGCATGGCTTAGGATTTTAAATGCTTCTGAATTGTCTACCTTATTATCACCTTTGGAATCGCTGCAGGGAATAACTGTGTGGATGAAATACAAGCATGTTAGGCTTCTCTCTTCAAACCACAGAGCTGCTCAGACTAAGCCAGGGTTCAAGGTGTGGTACATTCCTGAAGCCTGTGATGAGAATCCAAAACAGCCTGTGTTGGATTGTGTGTTGGAGCACATATATCCCAAAAGCTCATATTTTGGGTTGAATTATCCATTATCCTCGCTAATTTGGCTAGAGGAGTGTCAGGGTAGTTGGGGTATCAGGAGGTGTCAGTATCCATCCCCCTCCAAGAGTAGGATGCAATTATGGTGCTGATAGGGAAGAAGAGAACATCAGCCATTTTAAGCTGATGCAGCTTTCCTTCTCTCTTCTCACCAGGAAAAAACATGCTCCACACAGGCTGTGTAAAAGGGAAAGAAGATTCAGTTCTCTTAGACCATCTCCCTCCTTGTTCAGTTCCTTCCTGCTCCTAGCAATTCACTTCTTGTTTGTGGGAGAACTGTTCCACCATGACAGTTTCATAGCAAACAATAGTAGCTCTAATGAGTTACACTAAATATACAGCTCAGGAAAGAAACTGGAGGCCTGGCTGACAATGGAAGTACAAATGACGCTTTTAGGAATATCCTTTCTTCTTTTTTTGGGCCTCTCATGGGCATTGAAATCATAAGCATTTTCAGAGGATTACATAAATGTCATCCCCAATTAAGCTTAATGAATTCACCTTTTACATTGGAAAATTAGAATCCCATTGAATTAAAGCTTTCACTTGCAAAGGAACATTAAAGACCATGCACACAATTTCCTTCCAGAGCTGTACCTCAAATACTTCAGTACTATGTAGGAGTCTGAGAAAGAGACTGGCATGAGTATGTTGCTAATTAAATAATGAAAGGGAGAAGGACAAATCTTATCATCTGCAGACTTGGAGAAATGCCAAACACATTCCCAATTAAAAATGAAAAAAAAAAAGCCTATTGATAACTCATACTGAAATTTTAATTTATGCCTGAAAGCACTGATGGCAACATACACAGACTTGCCTGTTTATCTTATGCTGTTTCTCAAGCCATGTCTGTTAACCAGAGGGCTGTTTTGAGATTTTTGTTCAGGAGTGGGAATGGTTGGCACTGAATTCCTCAAACCTCCCACCATGGAGGTGTCACTGTTCCTGCATTCATAAGTACACATTATTTGAAAAAGGATGACAGCAAAAACTTGGCTGTAGCAAATCAGTTCTGTGAAGTTTCCATTCCAGCTTCTCCCTTTGCTCTCTCCTAGCATAGTTTGAAATTATTTCCATTAGTAATGAGTCATGCTTAATGTCAGGCAGAAAGAATTCAGCACCATCTATCCTGGCACTAAGTCACTCACCTGGTCAGCCACTTGAAATGCCCTTTATCCCAGATCAGCACAGTCACTTTCCCCAAAATAAACTGTACCTTCACATTTTACAATAGCTCCTAAACATCTGTGTACAGCCTTCCCTAACTTGAAGAGACAGGCTTTTAGAAGGGGTAGCACTGTTTATATAGTGAGGAAGCTGATGTTTGAAAGTTCTTTATATGCATCTTAATCTAGTTCTGAAGAAATTAGCAGTGATTTCTTCATATATCATTTATCCCCAGAAATCAAAATTTGGAAGAACAGGAAAAATATTTCAAGAGAGAAAAAAAAAGTAGAAAAAAACCCAAGAAAACCTTATTTTCCCTTCTGCTTCAGAAAGCAATGAGAAAGGAGGTGTGACAGACCTTTAGGCAATAAAGAGAGAAACAACACTTTGCTTTTTAACCTTCTGTAGTTTAAAGATAGCAGAAGAAAAAAGATCCAGGTAACCAGACACCAAGAACTGTAGGAAGTTGCAGCATGTGAAAGTTCTACTGCTCCCCATTGAATCCTTTTCTTCCCTTGAAACTTTAAGGTAAGAAATGTAAGGTCTAAAATATTGTAAGACCATCTCAAATCCCTGCTGTGAAAAGGGGCAGAAGTATAAGCCAGCTTGAAAGTGCCATAGGAACACTCCAGGCATACTGGAGATGTACAAGCATGACAAGAACAAAATCAAGTTTAAGCTTCATTTCTGTTTCTGCTGTCTTGAGAAGCTTGATCTGCACTGTCCCAGTACTCAACTGTTCCTTACAGTCAGAAAAGCAAAGCATGGGACAAACTACTAATCAAACAAACAAAAAATCACCTTAAGCTGCTAATGAAGTCCCTCTTCACTGTGTAGATTTGTTTAAAAAAAAAAAGAAAAAAAGCAGCACTAAAACACTGCATTCATTTGTGTTCAGATTATAAAGGTTTGTGATAAATATTGCCTGAGCCTACAAAAATTTCAGTGGGAATGCTTAAAGGCTTTTATATATGTTGACAACTCAAGAGTAAAAGCTAGTATAGTCAGGCTGAACTTGAATGCTAATGTTCTCTAGAAACAAAAATCTAAGACTTAACTCCACTTTGTGCTGCACTATTTGTGTAGTTGCCAAAGCCACTGGTGAATTGCATAAAGAATTCAGGTGAGTGAGAAATGTAGATCATATGTTGCTTGTCAAACCACCAATGGAAAATGAGATTTCATGCAAACCTAAATTCAGCTTGGTAGTACATGTTCTGTCTTCAACAAGGTAAGAAATGAAAGTAGAAGTAGAGAAAGGAAAGGCAGAATCTTTCCCCTGTCCTGGAGCAGACAAGAGCTGAAGAGACAAGAATACCTAAACTCAGTGTGAAAAAGTGAATTTCAAATCTGGACCTCAATCTATTCAGTCAGAAAAATGTATTTCAAGAAACAGATCCAGAATTCATGAGGCAAACACCTGTCCCAAAATGAATCATTTAAGTTTAATATGACAAACAAACACATTTCAACCAACCCAGACTGCTGATTGCATTTCCCATGATATAAAAAAGCAAATGTAAAAATAATAGAATGAAATATTTTGAATTTAGAGAATTCAAATTTGAGCTGAACTGTACTTTCTTGGAGAACTTTCAGCTTGTACCTGTGTATGGTACAATAACATTTTAAGTAAATCATGAGAGAAGAGTAAACAGCAACAGCAAACAAATCAGAATTTAATAGATACTCAAAATATCCTTCATGCACTTACAACACGAATCCTGCATATCCTTCTATATATATTTACTTCTATATCTCTGGGCACTCAAATTTCCCTGGTGCATGTAAGATCAGATTTTAAATGTGTCTCAAATAACATGAACACTCAGGAGAGCTATTAAGCTGCCTGGGATGTTGGACTGCAGTCTTAAATGACAGCTTGTGCTCCCATCTTATGTGGTAGCAAACATGAGCTGAGTTGCCACAGCCCTTAAAGTTGAGCCCCAGCAACCTATATTATGATAATTAAATTTACCTCTCCCCTTGTATGTCATTTTACTATAGAGTTCAAAGTATTAGAATGAGACTTTAGTTAAGGAAGCATAAAAGAAACACAGCTTAAGAAGCAAACAAACATATAATTTTAGCCAATGTAGCTATTCTTAAAGGTGGCTTGTCACAGGACTTAATATTCATAGGCACTTAAAAAATTACCATTAATGCAAAAAAAATCATGTAGCTCTGAATTTTAAAGAGCAGGCAGAGAGTCATCAAAGGGTTATGTTGATTCCCAAGATGTCTGTGACAGAGAAGATGCAGAAATCTAACAGCTGCAAGAAAACTGAAAAAAAAAATAAATCAAAGAGGGGGAAAAAATTACAGAGAAGGTGACAAACATTCACCTTGACAACCATCAAGTTCACAGACTACAGAGTCTTGAAAGCACGTTGGGAAGGGGAGACGTCTGCATACATTTCTTTATCATTAAGATCATTTTAAGCTACCGTATATAACATATTCTTTTTATTTGAATTTTTATAAACAAGTAAATAAATTGGTTGAAATTTTGATGCTTTTGCAGAAGCCTTCTGCAAAGTTCTCTCATGTCAAAGAAATGGGGGGAATAGGGGAAGAAGAAACATAAGAAAGAACAAATTTAATGATCTCCACATAGCAGGCTGACTTTCCATTAAACTGAAAAAGCAGACAGCTAAAACGCAGCTGATTGGCAAAGCAGAGAGCACTTGTCAAAATAAGAAGTAAACAAGGTTATAAGAGGCCACAGATGCCATTGGCAGTGGGAAGAGATGGGAAAAACAGTAGGTTTCATTAAAATAAAATTTAAAGATTCCTTTTTCCCATTACTTCCTTTTTAATACCTTATACACTACAAAATTTAAAGGCAGAAATACAAACTTCATCCATCAGCAGAAGTGCATGACTGATGAGCATGTGAGAGAAAAGACATCTCAAGGTTAATGAGAAATTCCCCTTCTTATGAGACTTCTCCCTTTTGGCCAGTGCAGAAAATCAGACACCCTGAACTGTTGCCAGGAGGCACCAGCAGGCACAGGGTTAAGAAGCTGCTGTACTGAGAGCTCAGGTCCCCAGCTGCCCACCCTCTCTAAGGTGTGTGTGTGGTGCAGGATGCCAGGACTCCTGGTGATTTGGTGCCTTGATTTTCACAACAGGTTTTACTGGTACTGCTCACCTTTCCCATAGGACCTGACTGGCTGGAGCACTCACCTCAGGAGAAGGTGAACCCATTGCCTGGAGGGATTAAAATCAATGTAGGACATGACTTCTTTATTTTCTGTTGAAACTGGACTATGCTCAGCCAGGAATGTAAAATCACTGTGATTAGAAAAGTAAGGGAGGAGAATGACTTTTGCTCATTAGGAATTAGGGATTTCATCTGGACAACAGGTGAAGCTGTATTAACCACTTAAGTATAGGGATAATGTTGTAGAATCCACTGTACTTACAGAGTTTTTCAAGTAAGAATTCAGGAAACATAGCTTCTATATGTTCTTATAAATACCCCAAGAGGACTACTTCTTCCAAAAAATGAGCCCACAGGCACACCTGACTTTAAAGATTATCTCTTCTTTAACAGGAGGAAATATGTAAAATTAATGATCCATGAAACAAAGGCACCACAACTGGAATTAAAAGGAAAATCCTAGGAAAATTTCAAAAATACAAGCAAGATTACAAAATATAATAGGAAAAATTACAATAATAGAGTTTTACATTCAGAGTGCCGATTTCTTACACAGGTTTTCACAAGAGCAGGAGTGAGCTCAACACACAGTCCCCAGTCTCTACAACACTGCATAAGGTGTGCTAAGATTTGCAGAGCTATTAAAATTAATGCTAATAAGATGGTGTCTTGCTGCTTTACCAGTGTCTGCCCGGGAACAACCAATACTGTCCTAAATGGTGGTCATGACAACCAATATACTTACCCTTGCCCAATTTGTAAGGCTTTGGAACTTAATGCTGTTGAGCTGATATAAAATGCCAAGACTGATGTGGCCATTTGTTCTGGTTGTCAACAAATCTTTTCTTCAAATACACCACTACAGCTGACTCATGCTTCTGCTGTAGTTCATTCTATATTAAGTGCCTTCAAAAGGCCTAACAGCTGAAAGAAGCAGCAGCACATATAAGAGCTCAGCAAAAGCTTCAGGAAAAGTTGCCAGTGCCATGCATATGGGATGCCTATTGTAGCACAGAATGAACTAAAACCTTGGTTCTTTGCCAGTTCTGAAAATAAGAGATACATACAAATTCCATGTCTAATTGTTAAGTCACAAGTCAGACTGCATTTACCAAAACTTATTCACTGGATGTTTACTGGGAACAGCGCCTACAACAGTGCCTACACTAGTAGACATCTGTCTTTAAACTTTTCTGAATTAGACAGCTACTTCAAATATTTAGTACATACGGATTCATACCTAATTAATCTCTGGCCTAATCCTGGTTAGGAAGTAATGTGTCAGTGGTAATAATATATTTTAGAATTTTGGTGTTTGGACCCACTTCTGTTTGTGGCTTAACATGTATTTTTTTAAACTCATTTTAGTCCTTTGCTCAGAGTTATAAACAGTGAATAATCTCTTGGTCAAAAGGAATGCTTACCCAACCTAAGAAAATCCATCTTACACTTCTCTTGATAAGAAGTTAATCCAACACAAGTTTCACAAGCTTTTACCCATGATTTCAGCTAGTATTGTACTATCTGCTGCATAAGGGAAATCTTTCTTATCAATACATATCCCAACAGTAAAAAGGAGTAAATGTGACTAAAATAAATCACCAAGTAATTTTCAATGCCATGCAGGCAACCAGATATGATTCATGTGATACATTAAATGCCAACAACATGTAAAAATTTCTTAATTGTATGGCCAGCTTTTGCTATAACAAGAACTTCTAGGTAATTTGGGAGTGTCAGGATGCACAGATAAAGTCAGAATATAGTAAATGGAATGTCTGTTCTTTTTATGGTAATACACATCCTAGAGTGAAAAAGATAGCTAATTCAAATTTATTTCTTCCAGGAATCTCACCAAATAACACAAATGTTGGATACGTAGGGGCCAATAGTCAGCTCCAGGAAACATGACAGAGACCAAGCTTGTCTGTCACTGCCTTATATTTCTATTTCCAATAATCCTTTCTACAAAAACACTTGTGTTTCCTAATCTGAGAGTTTCTGGAAGATAGGTTAGCCTGAGCATGTCCAGTGTAACAGACTGAGCTGATAACAGCATCAGCTTTCACTTCAGAAGACACTCACCTCAGGAAGAAAGATTCAATCAGTCTCTTAACCCAGGACAGAAGCACTTGATGGCACTTTTCTAGCCACTCTATGTTTTTGAAACTACTACCTGAGTTCTGTCAATAGCTAATTACAGATTACCAGCAGACATTGCGACAGAGGCAATGACTTGGATGGAGGACACACTTCACATCTGGTATCCCATGAACCATTAGGGCTAATCACAGATGTATCAAACCTTTGCAAATCTTGAAATCTTCCTGTTTTCTAAGCTTAATACATCCTGAGGTAACAGACATGAGATGTTAGCATCTATATATATAATGAAAAATGGCATATTTCAGATTGTCAAAATGTATTAGTAGATAAAGTTTTTCTCTCACTCTCATGTCTGGTGTGACTTATTAAAATTGCAAGGGAGACTGAAAGAAGTGCAAGATAAAAGGTACAACCAAGTATTTAGAAAAACCTCTTAAAAATTTTCTATGGCAGCTAATTATGGAAAAGGTATTATAAAATTATAATGTGGAAAAGGGCTTGGTGGAGTCTTCCCACAGAAACTTGTATCATTCCCAAGGTCTCAGAAGTATTTGGCAATTTTGATAATTTTGGACTTTTGCAGCATGAAAATTTCTTGCAGTGATTCTCAAGTATTGCCCTGGTACATCTAGAACATTGCTTACCACCCCACAACTCAAGCCCTCTCTCAACAGTAGCAGCTCCACAGGTTTCTAAAACTTTGAGGTTAGCTAGACACAGCACAATTATTTTACCACTATCGGCAATCTGTTTCTCTAGGTTACTGTCTTTTGCAACTTTTGAACTTTATTCAATAATTGCTGAAGTAGGCTCTATTCCCCAGGGCTGTCTCCACCTTTTTATACTTTTCAAAGTTAGTCTCACTTAAGTGGTCTGAAAAACAAGCACAACTGTAAATTTCTGCAGGACTGGGATCTTTAAATGTCACCTGCTCTCAGTAGGAAATGTCACCCTACATAACATAGTGTAATACAGAAGCCTCTTAGTCAGAATCAGGTCTCTGGAAACTACCACAGGGAAAGTATAGTCATCCAGGAGGCAATGAAGCAGATAGTTTCACTAAAGTGCAACTGTTAATATGTTCTAAATTCCACTTTTTTTACAACAGAAAAAATATGCCTAGCAAACTCTTTCTTGTAGAGCGAGGCCGTGCAGTACTTTCTGTACCAAACAAGAAATTTCTAGGAGCCACAGTGCTCAGTTTTGCAGAGGATAGAGCTACACTCCCCATTAAGTACATTGAAGACATTGTGCTGCACTATGAAACACCTAACTACTGCAGTGGGATGACTTTGGCTGGCCCCAGGTGGCCACCAAGCTGCTCTATCTCTTCCCTTTTTCAACAGGACAAAGAGAGGCAAATACAACAAAAAGCTCATGGGTCAAGGCATGGGCAGGGAAAGATCGCTCAGCAATTACCATCATGGGCAAAGCAGCCTTGACTTAAGGAAATTAATTTCATTTATTACCACTAAATAAGAGCAAGGTAATGAAAAATAAGAAAAAATTGAAAAATACCTTCAATCCCAACTCTTCTACCTCCTTCATTTCCTGAGTAGGAAGGGTGGTTGTGGTGAGTTCATAACACTTTGTTTCTGGAGCACGTTCCTCCTCCTGCTCTGCCCCTGCTCCCTTTGGGGTTCCTCCCACAGGATTCAGTCTTTCACAGCCAGCTACAGCGTGGATCCCCCATGGGGTCCCAAGTCCTGCCAGAAAACCTGCTCCAGCATGGGCTCCTCACTCTATGGGGACACGGTTCCTGGCAGGACAGTGCTCTAGTGCAGGCTCCTCTGCACTGCAGCTTCCTTCAGGGTTCAATCACTTGCTCCTGTGTGGGGTCCCCCAGGGGTTGCAGGTGGACCCCATGGACCTCCATGGTCCCCTCTGCTCCCCCATGGACCTCCATGGGTTGCAGGGTCACAGCTGCCTCATCACAAGCTTCACCACGGGCTGCAGAGGAACCTCAGCTCTGGTGCCTGGACCACCTCCTCCCCTTCCTTCTTCGCTGACCTTGTCTGCAGAGTTGTTCTCTCACATATTCTCATTTCATTCTCCCAGCAGCTGTTGAATAGCCTTTTTTAATCCTTTCTTAAATATGTTACCACAGGCACTACCAGGATTTCTGATGGGCTCAGCCTTTGCCAGTGGAGTCTGTCTTGGAACCAGCTGGAATAGTCTGACATGAAGGCAGCTTCTGGCCTCCCCTGCAGCCTCCCTGGAACAAAACCGTGACCTGGTCCATTGCTGTCAAATCCATTCTCTTCTACCAAAATACCCAAGCCTTAGTACCCTGTGCCTGTGAAATATCTCAACAAGGTTTTTGTTTCCAGTGGGAACTGACCATTACTTTTTTTTTTTTTTTTAACAGAAGTAAACCAAATCACATAAACATAGTATAAAAACAATGGGAAAGTGTCACCTGAATACTTTCTGTTACACTATGTAACTTGTGCACTGTCACTAAGTGTCCAACATCATGTGGGTATGCACCATCATCAAATGCTCAGTGGGGAAAGGATGACAGTAAAACATACATAATACTTCCATACTGCTATTAAAAGAATTAATAAATAAAATAATTTGCCATGTAGGCATTTAAGTGGAATATTATTCTTTCATGCAGCTCTCTTAACATTAAATAATATCAAGTCTGTAGTGGTATGCCCTGCATATGTATTGCAGTCACAGTGTGAGGTGTGAAATACTACAGGTAAAATACTGGAGTGGAAGTGTGGATGAATTTATTTCCATTTCCAGTTGTTGAAGCATCTGTCAGTTGCATGTCAATCAGTGATGTTTCAAGATGTTGGTATATCATTTAATAAGTAAAACTGTTTAAAATTTTAGGCGGTCAAAAGAATCATTTCATCCTCTTTGATGCTTTATTTCTCCTCAGAAAAAACAAAACAAAGAAAAATAAAGAAAAACCCACAAAAGAAAAAAAAAGAAAAAAAGGAAAGTAAAAGAACTGAATTTATAATAATTTTTATTTCCTACTTACTTCAATGTCTTTAAACCTCTGTGGCATGTTAAGATACTGTGAGGTATAAAACCTAGTTTGTGAAGATCTGAAGCAGCCTTCATGATAACTTGTTTTATTTCTCTGATATTGACAAGAGGCAATTGCTGAATTGAAATAGTATTTCATATACATTGAGAGTATTATGCCTCTGATTTTATTTTCTTTCTTTTTTGTAATGTATCGTTTTTAAGGGTTTGCTGATACCCTGTCATGCCTACAATTGAGCTGAAAAAGAAACCATTTACAAATTTTTGCTCAAGCAGAAGTTGATACACAAAACACAGTCAGGAAATGCAGCATAGTTTCTATCTACTGCCCACTCACATTTTTAAAGGAACGAACCAAACCTGTGCAAGTTTAGCTAATCCTTCTTGTCTCGGAAATAGAGAATTCCTCGCACCAAGAACTACCAATTATTTTGAACATATTCCAGATTGGTCACACTGTACCCTAAACACAAAAATTCTCTCAGTCTAACACTTAGAAATATACTATAGGTGACATTAATTTTAGGGCATGCTGTGGCACACACAAAGGTTACTGCAATAGATACAGATGGAGATTGTAGTTCTCCAAATTGCTTTCCATTGGTAATGCTTCTCTCCTGAAAGCTATCATGTCTTCAGAGCCCACAAGACAGAGCAAGAGAAATAGTGGGGATACAGATTTTATAGTAGAGGACAAAAGATGACACAATAGTTAGACACAAAAGCCTTTAGAAAAGTTTGAACAATTTATAAAGTCTCATGCAGAAATCAAAACAAGTGTCTTTGTGTATCAGAATTTTTCTGGAGGCCATTCTCAGTGTTTTTTCTGTACAATATCTCGGTAGAAAACAAAAAGTCTTTGTAAAAAGGTCACCTGTTGTTCTGTATTTAGAGAAGATCTCCAAAATATAGTAATTCATAGAGATGCATGATACTTCTACCAGACAAATCAAGCAGCATAGTAAGTATTTGTATGGTCAAACGAAATAAAACTTCTGTAATTAATTCTCAGTGACTTTTCAGAGCAATGGCTTGTTTGCACTGTGATTTGACCAGCTGTCTAGTAGCCTTGGCATTAAGTTAAAGTAAGAAAAAAAATTAGCACAACCACCAACAAAACAAGACAGCTTGCCTGGATCTGTGCATTGAACTACAGTGCTTGTATTAATCTGCTTGAATTACATCATACTTGGGAGTAGAAGATGACCATGGGTCAGATTTCTTCATTCATTTTCTGCTCTGGAGAGGGCTCCTCTCTTTTATTAAGCATAAATTATTTTGTCAGATTAGGGGGTTATACTGACATCTGACAACTCTACTTCTAGTGACCATGTTCTTAAGCCAGAACATAAATTAGCAACTATATGAAATATTAGCCTTATTCTGTACCACAGCCACTCTAGTGCCATGCATCTCATATTCTGTTGAGGCATACGCTGCACCGTATGAGCAAAAACTTCATAAAACTCAACAAATCTAATCCAGTTGTGTAACACTGTTTCATAATTACTCCAACAATAAGGTAATTAACATAAACTATAAGCAGGAAAAGTTGTGTTCCTTGCCATTCTTATCATCTGAAATGAACGAGTTCCTTGTTAAGTGTGTGTTTGACAATACTGGGTAACTTCAGTTCCAAACCAAAAATACTTCATATCTCACAAGCAGTATACATGGGTTGTGTACAGCCATCACACTTCCAGCTCTTACGGAAGTAATGAATTTATTTTGCTTTGCCTCAGCTTTTTGTACACCAAATTACATTCTCTCTCCTGCCTGAAATGGCTCTCATTTATTTCTAGATCTCCATCTCCAAAGAGATTTTATTTTGAAACTACCCTAGCAGTATCTTTATGTGCCAAATCCATCTGCTACACCACATCAGCCAGAGTTCTGTCTCTTATATTTCAGTAAGTTTTACCTCTTGGTAGATGAACCAATGAAGGTGAGGAGAAATTGCTGCATTCTTAAGCGATAGCCCAGCTCACCTTTTAAGTGTTGGCCCTCAACATTCATTTAATTTTCTGCCAAAGGTTAGCTGCAGAATATCTACTTACATCTTGCAATCCAAGTTGTTCATGAGCCTGGCTTGAACAGCATTCTCAACTGCTTTTAGAGGAAAAAATCAAGCCAACAATTCACAATTGTTTTAATTCTGGAACAAGAAAGAGTACTTTCAGTCAGTCAAAGACTGAAACAAGCTGGGAAAACACAATGAAAAATACATGCTCTACTCACTTAGATGAAAATCCCTAAAACAAAACTAATCCCTAAAACAACAAAAATCTGAACTTCAATTCAGTCTTCTGTATATCCCAAATAATGGAGAAAACAATGACAATATTGAGAAAAAGACAGTAATTAGTTACCTCCTCATGGTAACTAATGGTCGGTTTCTACTGCCTATAATTGTGGGTAGGTTTTTAACCTCAGTTTATTTTATCATCCCAGTACAATTGTCATCACATTAGCAACACAAGGGCATTGCTTCTACACAGAGCCTGCAATGCAGCTTGTGCTTACAGACTGCTCCTTGACACTCAGTTTTCTGGGTTCTTTTTAACCACTCTGCAGAGGCTGGTTGTACATCAGCAATGAGGAAGACCACAGATTTTGCAGTTCAATAACTCCACATGTGACAAGAACTTTCATGTGCCTCCTTAGCCCATTGTGACCCCTTTTCACCTCAAACGTTTGCTGCTTTAACTTTTTATTGAAAATAAATCATCTAAGATGAAATACTTTTGAAAATTTCTTTGTCCATTCAGCCATTTAGTCTACTTTTTGTAATGTTACCTCTCTTTAAGGGATGATTTGAATGTAAAAATGAAAATAACCATCATATTTGGGTATGCAAAATTAAGACATCTGGCATTTTTGAGCATCATTCTTCCCATCACATGTAAGAGTCTTCTTTCAGCCATCCCAGGATAAACTCACTATTTCCTTCAAACTAAGACTTCTCCTTTAGTTTTGATAAACCTAATTTGAACAGGTTTCCAAGATTTGCAGCACTTTAAGATGAGAGCTGTAACCTGTGCAAAACTTTGTCCTGCTAGGCTATGTTTCCTGAATATTTTGAATACTTCCAGTCCTGTCTTTTAAACCTAGCTGTGTTTCACAGGGTTCACCAGGGATATTCTGTTCTCACAGGATCTTCTCAGTTTTCACTTCAATTAAGCTAATTGTCAGCAATTTAAATACCCTCCTTAATTGAAAGTGCAAAAGTTTTGTAATAAAAAAATTCAAAATTAAAAAAAAAATTTAGTGACAAAAAGAAAATCCCAAAGAAACACTAACTAGCTGAAACAGAGATTGAAATGCAATGTTTATAGAACATTCTTTCAATGTGTTTATACCAACCCTGCTTCTCCTTTTTTACTACAAGAGTTTATTTCAAAGGTGACATCTCACTCTCTCAGAGGCCTTTTAATAGTCCATACTTCAGCCACCTCTGAGCTCATTTCTCCAGGTTACCCCTCACTGTGCTACTTCTTGCTGTCACAGCTCCCTGACTTTAATGAGCTCTTGGCATCTTGGAAGCTGCCTAACCTTAAGGAGAATTGCATGTGACTCGGGAACTGGGGTGGTGTTTGGTGTGTGTTTTTTTGCTTCTGCAGAGAGCTGTGCATCTCCTTTTTGCACTGTTCTTGCCTTCACTTTATCCCCCCTTAAGTACAGAAGCTTGGGCCTCAGAGATCTGCTGCTTCCAAAATCTGGATGTCATGGTCTCTGGGGTTATACACAGCAAAGCACATTGCATGTCAGTAGCCTGCATAGCTTAATGAACTGCTGCCTGGGAGGTGGCAGGAGAGATGCTGAGGATGCTAGGTGACGCAAAACCATCAATAATAGGTCAGGAGAAAGCAAGAGAAGTAGGTTAAAATGCAGATACCCTGTGAGTCCTGGAGGAATCATGATAGTAAATGTTTACTGCTGACCTAGAAGAGACAGTGAATAAAGAAGTGGAAGAGATAAAGTAAATGCAAAATTCTTGAGTCTGTTTAACTAGCAAATCTAACAGGCAAAATGAGGAATATCAGAATGATTTAACATAGTTTAATGGAAAACATTAACAAAAGAATCCAGGGTAAGATAAATGCAAACTGTTCACAAAAAAGTGAATTAATCATACATGGAGATCACCTTCTGACTTCAAACATCCAGGGAAGATGCTGTCAGTAAACTTGTTTTCATGCTGCAATAAATAAAGGTACACAAATGCAGGGTAAAAAAACAATTTATTTTAAGATGCTAAAAATTGCTTATAAACAAGAATACTGTACTGAGATATTTAATTTTTTGTTTAAAGGTTGGCATAATATAGAAATAAATGCAAGAAAAAGATCCCAGTGGACAACACAGGTAGGGTCTAACTAGTAGTTGCAAAAGGAGAATGGCTGGATGCCTATGGGCAGCCATTCCTACTAATCTCACCTCAAAGAGGAACTGGAAGACACAGACTGATAACTGGACAGAGGGACGCTGAACTTCAGCAGAGCTGAAATAAGGAGTCAGGACAGTAGCAGATTTCTGATATCTGAATATGACAGAGGTGTAGGTCCACAGCTTGAGCATCTATAGTCACAGTCTGCCCACCTGTTATCAAAACCTATCCCACTGGAGACAACAGTTTGAATCATGGTCAACAAAGGAACATGGGCTTCTTAAAGGCTGATTAAAGCCCCAGTGAGGAGCAGGCTTGATTCCATTCAGAGTGTTGTATGATTATTTCATACCATCACTCTCTCACTTTTCTTGCCTAAATTTGGAATTTAAACCTAATGGAAGAATGAAAGTTACTTCCTTTCCTACTTTTGTCTTATTTGAATGTATACTTATTGTATCTTATATTCACGAGTGATTTTTGCCCTATGGAAATTTAAACAACCCTTCTTTTCCAGCCGTTTGTGAGTCTGGGGGAAAAACACCCAACGTTAAAAACTAATAAAGTCTTTTAATGAGTGATCATTGTTTCTAGTCACTTTCATTGTAAAGGTCTTTTTATGTGTCTGATTTTTGTTGCATCGTTGTGTGGAAAGTTCCCTCAAGGGCAATCATCCACCTTTTAAGATACAGTACCTAACTGTGGCTCTACACAGAGATGTAAATCAATCTCAACACAGCAATATCTGCTTCTGTATTATGGGCTGGCCTCCCTGGACTTAAAAGCTTGTTTATTTTCTACAGTACAGGAAAGGGGACAAAAAGGAGAAAAGGAAGATTCCAAAACTTTTTGTAATGTCTTTTGTTTTTAACAATGTGTGTGTGTTCTAAACCCAGCTGGCACTCATGTTTGCTTTTGCTTGAAAATATTCTGATGTTTAGCAATATTTTATTTATATTTATGTAGTAGAAGATCTGTCATAAATTTTAGGTTGTCTAATCACCTATTTATTTTTTTATGCTGAATAGTCTTCTCTAATGGAAGTTTGCAAAGTGTGATGAATGCAATCCTTGGATTCCGAAGCACATGTACTAGTTATTTTTAAAAGGGATTAGAAAGCAAAATACATGAAAGATGGAGAATGGCCATGATGTTATCAACTATTAAATGTTTACATAATAAAAATCACTCTGTAGTTTCTGTGTAACATTTAGTTTCAGTGATGAAAAGCCCCTGACCATATTAATTTTCTCTTCATAGCAGTATGCAATAAATTCCCAAGGGGTCATAAAATAAATGACTAAACATAAAACAAGTATCAAGTACTATTTCATTAAGTAGTTTCCATCTATCCTATGCACTGGATAAAGCTGAAATAAATAGTGAAGGCTGAGGTAATTTAAGACTGCCATAACTGGAGCTGGTTAAAGGTCAGACTTTAAATAACAAAATATCTTCACCTTTCTAAAATACCTGAGCTTTCAAAAATCCAATGAATGAAAAAATCTGCATGGCAAGAAAATAATTTAATGTTAAAGCCTTAAAGACATTTGAAAATACAATGATCCGAAAAGAAGCCCTAAGGCTATCCCTGGAAGTCTCCACAAGGGGAGCAGAAGCTGTTCAACTTTTATTTACATAGCAGAGATGCTTCTACATCCTCTCATTTAAGCTAAAGGGTTTGTGGGTGGAGGTTTTGGGTACCCTGAAAAAGAGACATGGAGCTCTGATTGTGGCACAAACAAATGGAGAATGTCTGATGTGAGGAGACCTGGGCATGGAGGACTGAGACAAAGTTGCACAGCTGGCCAGCCTCAGGCGTTTGATCCCAGACACCTAGGAACCTAAAGGGCAGGAAGCATTCCTGACTGCATCTTAACTTAATCCCATTCAGTCTGATCAAGCTCTGCAACCCATTTCAGTCTGTAAAAGATCAGCAGTTTGTGAAGTTAGTTTGATATATCCTGGAAAACTACCAATCCTCTTTAATCTTATTGGATATGCACCTTGGGATCATTGTACAAATACTCTCAAATGCATTTCCTAAATTCTGAGCACTTAATTTTGGTGAACTTTTACAGCAACTTTAGCAATTTTTGTGGTTTTACATGCATCTGTGTGCTCCTGGTTTTCTTTCAAAAAATAAGAAAAATAAACCAACAAAGCAAAAAAAAAACCCACCAAAAAACTCAACAAGAAACCAAATAAAAAACTCCCAACAAATCCACAACAAAACAAATAAAAACAAAACAAATTTTACAAAAACTCAAAGAAAAGAATAAAAAAATTTCAAAAATATGATGTAGTCCACAAGCTGGAGAATTAGATGGAGAGAAACCTAAGGAGGTTCAACAAGGGCAAGTTCAGGGTCATGCACTGGGAGAGGAATGACCCCAAGCTGCAGCACAGGTTGGGGGCTGATGTGATAGAGTGCAGCTCTGCTGACACTGATCTGGGAGTTTTGGTGGATCACAGGCTGACAGTGAGTGTGCCAGCAGTGTGTCCTTGTGGCCAGGAGGGCCAATGGTATCCTGGGTGCATTGGGAAGAGTGTGGCCAGCAGGTTGAAGGAGCTGATCCTGCTCCTCCACTGGCCCTAGTGAGGCCACACCTGGAGCGCTGTGTCCAGTTCTGGGCTCCTCAGTACAGGAAAGACAAACAGCTACTGGAGAGGGTCCTGCAGAGGCCACAAAGATGATTCTTGGACTGGAGCATCTGTCTTATGAGGAAAGACTTGTGGGAGCAGGGCTTGTTTAGTCTAGGGAAGACTGAGAGGGGACCCCATCAATGTGTATAAATATCTCAAAGGCAGGCGCCAAGAGGATGGTGCCAGACTCTTTTCAGTGGTTCCCAGTGACAGGATGAGAAGCAGTGGCCATAAACTAAAACACAATCAGCTTCATTTCAACATGAGGAAGGAGTTCCTCACATTGAGGATAACAGAGCACTGGAACAGGATGCCCAGGGAGGTGATGAAATCTCCCTGTCTGAAGACATCCAAAATCCACCTGTATGTTTGTGTCACCTGTGACCCTGCCTTGCCCAGGGGGCTGGACTAGAGGATCTCCAGAATTCTCTTCCAATCCTAACAATTCTGTGATTCTGTGAGTTTGTGTAACTACAGGGCCCTTGCCAGGCTCTGGGACACCATGTTCTTTCATGACTACAGGCTCCTCCCAGCTTGTTCCTAGCAGCATCCTCCTCATCTTCCATCCTTCCAACCCATTCCTGTACAATCATCTCCATGCTTTTCCCTTATACTCATCATTCCAGTTATGGGCTCTTTGCCCAACCAGTCCCAGCTGGCAGCCCCCCTGGTTCAGCTCAGCTCAGCTCATCTGCTCCTCCCTGCAGCACTACCTCCACTTTGGACATACCCACCCTCTTCTCACTCTATTTCTTTGGAAGGATTGTTTTTTGTTGGAAGCAATTCACCTGTTTTTACAATAAAATCTCTTATAAATCATCACTTAATAATATAGCAGATAACTAAAACAGCAATAAATTTTATCCTCAAACAAGTCAGCCAGCTACATGAGCAGCAACCTTTTAAAAAAAAAAAGAGGTGAAGGAGTGTTAGGCAGCCGGAATGTGTAGCTGGACACTTTGTTGCTCTCAAGATTGTTAGATTTGCACTCTGGGTTCCAGAGTTCAGTATTTTTTCAGAAGAGAGTGTCTGCAGCAGTGGAGCTTTATGCTCTGCCTTGTTGGGATATTATTTGCTCACCAGAGACACACAGTACAGAGTGCCAGCCATCGGCTCCTGGGGAACCTCAGTTTTCTTTGGGCTTCCTCCAGCCACACCACAAACCCAGCTATTCTTCACTTACAGTAAATGCTGAGATTGCAGATTAGGGCTGAATCAGTGCACAAGCAATTTTGATCAACTTGAAGTTCTGCGAGCCTGGATAAAGATCCATCCAGATAAAGCTAATTGTAGAATCCCCTACATAACATGCATTTTCAAAAAATCCTGAGGAGATTGCTATTTGTACCCTTACTATCCTAGTTTACATGGCTCAATGTCTGAAGCTACTTTAGTCAAGGAACAAATATTTTAGTTTTCCATTCTTCTAAATGGTGCTCCTCTACTCACCACTTTTCAAACCCAAGACTGCAATTCAAGTTTCCTGAACAAAAAAAGCTTAATACTTAAGAGAATTTAAACAGAATTAAGTTATTCAAAATAGAGTCTAATAATCACTTTCAAAACCTAGTAATAGAGGGATATTTTCTCTTTAATCATAAAGACAAGTTTATTGGTGTTGCTCAAAATGTGATTGGAAGGTACTTTTTCATTGTACAACAACAGGTACTTAATTGTATTTGGTTTCTTGTCATGTCTAGGCAAGTCCAAATGTCTTTTTGCACACCAAAGTTTCATTCTCACTGATACATTAAACTTTAATACAAGTTGTCCCAATCAGGTAGTGATTTCAGCTGAAGACAGAATTTGGGAATCTCTGAGGCACAGCAGCTCTGGCAACTGCTGGATTCAATGTGATAACTCCCGAAACCTTCCAGTGTGAGGTCAGTAATATGGCACAAACTAAATCTAGTATGGAACAGTGTTTTAACTGGAGCACACCTGTGGGGTCCAGCCATAGTCCTGGCTAGGCTGGAGCTGGAGTAGAGCCAAAGGTGGAGCAGCCCAAGGTCCTTCCACTGTAAGGTCTGGGTTGTAGGTGAACTTACAAGCAAAGAAGTGAGAAAATGAGTCACACTGAAGAACAAGGTAGGACCATGATCAAAGCCACGCTCAAAATTAAGGAACCTAGGGACATTTTGAGATCGAGGTAAGAAGGGTATCCTGGAAGCACACCAGGACTAGGAATGGAAAGAAAGGCTTGTGCAGTAAGCAAAATTTCTCAGAAGAAATTTTCAAAACTCAGAAATTAGACTCTAGAAGTCTGTCCAGGCAGAGAGCCTTTTGCCCTTGTGTCATCATAGACCATTTAATATTTGAAGCACTTTTTTGACAACAAACATAATGCTTTGTGCTCCTTTACTTACACACAACATAGTTGGTTGTATGCACTGATCACCTGGGGGTGGCTGTTAACCTACTGACTTAGCTAAAGCTGATAAAAATATAATTAGACATGAGCTGTAGCAGTCTAAAATCCAAGGAATATAAATTAGAAACTCATTACTCAGTATCTTGGTTAATATGCATTCTCTCATTTTAGCATGCAGAATTTTTCAGTATCGGACTCAGAGAGCAATAAACAGCTGAGGAAGCCACTAAACCAGTGAGACCAGGAGTTAGAGATGAATTATAGCCCATGGAGAGTGACAGATACCTCTACATCAGACCTCTTGTATCTAAGCAGCTTCAGGAAGTATCTGTCCCCGTGGTTGCAATGCTAATTAAAATACTGAGAGCATAAATATAAATTAAAGGAATCTGAGCTTCAAACTGTTCACAAGAGTAGTGATAAATGAGGACTGGTTTAAAGGGGTGCTTTCCCTTACATTGGCTAACACTGTCTGATGATTTACTGCCTGTGTCCAGAATATACCCCTGGTTCAATTTTTATAGTTTAGTTGGCAAGAGTTCTTTCTATCAACAGTTTTTTTTTCTAATATACATAATTAAAATCCTAATTAAGTTAATGATGTTTTAATTTGACAAGGATTTGATTTTTTTTGACAAGCACTGATATAAAATATAGACTGCAGATCCTTGCTTTGTAAATATGCAACTCAGCTGTAGTGACTTGAACAGTTTTAATAATCATCATGTCAGAATATGTGAGAAAATTTGAATTCTCTGCCTCTATAATGCTTGTAGGAGATTATGCAGATTTTTCTTATGTTTGTTTTATTTGCATCCCAAGACCTTTTCAGGTCTTTATTGCAAAGATGCTTATTTCCATATTTCTTATATTAGCCTCAAATATTTTTATGATTAGTGTCTTGCTCAAACACTGATTAATGAAAAATTTAGATCTTCTAAAGTAATAAACCAATAAAAATGATAAATCATGAATTATGTTGTTTTCAGAATATCAAACAAAGTATACACCAGCTGGTATTAAACTTGCAGGAGTAATCCACGTGCTTAGTGCTTAAACTTTTGTTACATTTGTTGGGAATTTTAAAAAATAAACTTTTAGCTGGAACTACTGAGATAGCTATACCCTTGTAAGAAAATAATGAAGTAAGAGATATTACAGTTTCAAAGTGAAAAACAGTATAGGACAGTGATGAAAACAACAGTTTTTCTTTGGGTTTTTCTGTCTTGAGCCCCCAGTAGCGCTTTTCAAATCAAAGAATCATAGGTTTGGGTTGAAAATGACCTTCAAAGATGATCTAGGGCAACCTCCCTGCCATGGGCAGATTTATCTTCAACTACTTTATGTTGCTCAGAGCCCAATCCAGAACATTTCCAGGGCTAAGATATCTATCCCCTCTGTGGCCAACATGTGCCAGTGTTTCATCATTGTAAAAAAATTCTTTCTAATATGTTGTTTGTATCGACTCTATTTTAAAACAATTATTGCTTGTCCTGCTGCAATAAGACTCATTAAAATATTTGTCCCCCTCTTTTTTTAAGCTCTGTTTAAATATTGAAAGGCCACAATAAAGTGTCCCCAGAGTCCTTTATTCTCCAGACTGACAAATCCCAACTCTTTTAATCAGAGAGGTGCTCCATCCCACTGATCACAGTCCTGGCCCTCTTCTGGACCCCCTCAAACAGGTCCATGTCCTTCCTGTGCTGGGGACTCCAAAGCTGCACATAGCACTCTAGGTGGGCTCTACACTCACAGAGCAGTGTAGAGAGGCAGAACCACCTCTCTCAACTTGCTGGCCATGTTTCTTTTGGTGCAGCCTAGGATATGTTTGGTTTTCTGGGCAGTGAGCACACATTGCCAGCTCACATCCAGTTTTTCATCCACCTGCATCCCCAAGTCCTTCTTTCAGAGTCACAGAGTATTCTGAGGTGGAGGGAACCCACTAGTATCATGAAAGCCTAACTCCAGAACTCCAACCTCCTCCTTCCTCTCACCAGCAGCAGCTATCTGGGATTTTAGCTCTCCACTTTGGATCGTGGCTGCATCCATCCCTGATTTTGCTGAATACCTTTGCTCTACTCTGATCTCAGGTCAGTAAGCATATTCAGTGTTACTAGATGAGCACTTCTAATTGGAAAATCTTTGCACATCGTTATTTATACGCATCTGCTGGACTTTATCCCATTGTACAAACAATCTTGGAAAGCAACAATATATGCACAAAAAGTTGCAGAGCAAATCTGAAGACTTAATTTCCAAGTGTGTTTCTATCCTACTCCTTGTGACATTCAAACAACCAATATCAGCAGACATTTCTTCCACTACTGTGCTGCAAAACCTGCCTAGTACTGCCTACCCTGTAGGTCAAAGAAACGACTGGAACGGATCCAAAGGAACAGTGCAATTTCTAGGGGAAATGTAATGACTGATCTGAAGAAAAGTTATTAGCTGATGTTCAGAAAAACCTGCTCTCAGTTTCAGTGTTTCAACAAAATAAAAAACTGCTTTTGTCAGGATTTTGTGCTTGTTATTTTTGCAGGATTAAAAAGGGTTTTATTAGGATGTTTCATTTTGAGATGTTCCGTCACTAGGATGAGACTTTTGAGGTATTGCACTGAGATATTGATCAGAATCTCATTACATTTCCATGCTATTTTATCATCTGGAGGAGAATTTGTGGTGAAAGGAAAGACAAAATGAACTTGGTCCAGCGATGAGCCCTGTGTGATCTCCACTGGAATGGAAGCAGTCCCAGAATGGGTCCCACCATGATTCTGGTACCAGTATCAGACTGGTACCATGCTAGGCACACGTTGTTTCATTGAGCAGCAGGGCCTACCTGCACTACAACTTAATACAGATATAAAATTGTTAAAATATAAACATTTAATAGTAACAAAACCTAGCAATTTCAAGAAGAGAGCCCATGTGAAACTCATGAGGTTCCACAAGGCCAAGTTCAATGTGTTGCACGTGGATTGGGCAAACTGGACATCCCCCAGTGTCAATACAGGCTGGAGGATGATAGCACAAAGAGGAGTCAAAACGACTCTTTGAAATTAATTCTTCAAGTTTGCTCTGTAATTTTTCATGCACATAATGTCAGTCTCCAAGGTTGTATGTACAATGGAACAAGGTCCAGCAGATGTGTATAAATAATGATTTGTAAAGATTTTCCAACTAGAAGTGCTCACCTAGTATCTGGTAAAATGTGCTGTTCAGGCGGGTCATAGAAGGAGTGACATATCTACAAGGAAGTTGGAAGATATGACAAGGAATATGAAACTTCAAAAGAAAAAAAAAGCATAGAAATTTTTGCAGAAAAACATTAGTGAAAAGAAAGATTAATGGGAAATAGAAGGAAAACTGCTTTCTCTCTTGGAAAGTTCTTTCCACCCTCTTTATACTCAGACTTAAGGACATCGCTGAGTAATCGCATATGAGTAACAGACACAAAACTTTCCTAGCCCTCTCAAACTCATTGTTAACACAGCAAAGATTATTGAATAAAACTGATAGTCTGAGAAATGTTCTTTATATAATCGTTAGCCATTCAAAGTAGCTGGAAAAATGATGGCATATTACTATTCAAACTCAGGATGGAGGATCAGAGGAAAAGCACAAGGCAAGGAGTAACTTGTGATTAACTGATAATGCATTAAAGGGTTTGCACATGGCATTTGCCTTCTAACTACAAACAGGAGCACATTTATAGACATATGTGTTATGGACATTTCACACATATACACAAAGGAGCAGAGTGCATTTGCTAAATAAACACTTGTTATCCAGCTGTAGAAGTGATGAAGGTGAGATCTGTAAGTTTGGACTTGTGTAATCCATTCTAGAATGAAAGAGATAAGATGTTAAGGAAACAGGAAGGTTTCCTGTTTTCCTGGTTGACAGGCATCAGTATCAAATGTCATTGCATGACTCTATTTTTACTGATCTAATATCTTTTCAATTAAACCTGAAAAAATTTCATGGTCCAGTTGTCTGTCTTCCAACCTGCCAAAACCTGAATATGGGTCAAAACATAGTATTGGGAATGTGAGAAAAACATGACAGAAATAAATACAGAAATCTTATTTTAGTAGTCTGAACATAATTTTCTGTGATTTTGAGATGTTTCCGCTTTTTCTGTTCATGCTGAAGAACAAGAGACAAACTGGTGGTGAAGGTAGAAGTTCACAGTTCAAAAGTTCTCTCTTTGCATTCTGAGGGCTCCCTGGGAGACAATCTGAACACTGCCCTTCAGGCTGGCAGAGACAGGATTCACAGCTTCAAGGCCAATGCACTTTAAAAGGAGTGGAATTTGACTGGACATAAGGGAGCCTGAAAACCCTTTAGTTACTATGGTTCCTATTGACTGGAGGAAAGGAATATCTGCTGAAAATCCAGGCAACAGAGTCTGGCATGAGCTTTCCAGTAGGGATGCTGACATGCCCTATTCCTTTATGGAGAAAAGAATGGGGAAGAATTAATTTCATTTTTCAGGTCCTCCAATTTTACAGCATCTGGTTGAGTAGGATGAAGTGGGAAGAAAAGAGAAGGAAAAGGTAAAAATAACAAGAAAACTGACAGAACTTTTAGTGCTCTTTGATGGTGATAAAGGAGAGCACAGGTCTGGGAATGAGTCTTTATGACCAAGATAAATTAATGAACATAAGGAGAAGGATAATGTAAACCTCTTTGTTTCCCTCTCTGCAGGCTGCCAGCCAAAATAATAAACAACAGCAGGTTCAAACCAGAATGTTCCAGGGAGTATTGCATTTCACCCCCATCTTCTTACAAGGCCTCCTAAACCTTTCAAGCAAGCAAGAAATAATTTACCCTTGCATTTTCAAATTCTGAATCACCAGAACAATAAATACAGGCATTTAGTTAAAGATGGTATTCCTTACCCTTGGAACCATGCTTATTTCAGCTGCAAATGGCAGACAGAATTATGTGTTGATACATTAAGCTCTTTTTCGTGCCAAATTTGAGCTGCAGCAGTTCTGTGGAAGAAGCTCACAAACAGTTCACATCAGCTGTTCAGCACGGTCCTTTCAAAATTCTCCACTATGTACTCCACATATAGAGATACAGATATAGAAACAGATATGCACACACACACACAGCTCTTCCCTACCACCCCCTCACCTGCATGCCAGAAATCTGTAGTGGCTTTAAAAAAAGCTTTGCAGCAGCCTGAGACTGCTTTGCCACAGCAGCCACTGAACTGGCAGCATGAGAGATAGTGCATAAACACCAAAGCTTGTCAGTACTAGTATTTAGTGCAAAGCCTCAGTATCAAGGGTATGAGCTTGAGTTCCTGGAGCCTATGCAGCTGTCAGCCTTCAAACATGAAAATGCAGATTTCAGTTTTAAGGCTTAAGCACCCAGCTAGGAAATGTTATTCAATTACATAATAAAATCTATATTTGCTATATTTAGAAGTCGATGATTGTGCTGCATGGATAAAACGATTTCTATGTCACAGTCAACACATATTCTAACACAGATTTTGATTTTAAAACATAAGTACCCAAGTGGAAGATTATAATTTTCATATGCATATTTAAATGGCCTCTATGTTCAGGAAGGCTGATGGCATTGAGACGTGAATGAATGAGTTCTCTCTCAGAGATAAGGCTTTTTTCTGTCCTCCTGAACACATGCTTTGATCACATATAAACTTATTAATAGACTGGGGTTTTTTTTGGGTTCATTCTGAACATTTTCTCATCTTCCTTTCTTTTTATCATCTTAGAGAGAGAATCCCATGTCCATATAGTTCTGTTTCTTTCTGTTTCTTAAGTGCATTCTTAGTGAGGGTATTATGTTAATAAGGTTTAACTTTGATAATTTTTCTGAACAAATCAATCTCTGTTCTCAATTTCCTCCCATTTGATGCCTTCTAAAAAGCTTCAGCACTATGAATAAATTTATTACCTCTCTAGTATACTCCTCTAGCATTTATACTGTGAAATGTAGTGGCACTGACCAATGAATAAGCTTTTCTAGTTCCTTTCTTTCTAGTCTTTTTTTTTTTTTAGGAGAGAAAAATAGAAGCAGCATGATATAGCATCTGTCTCCTGCAATGAGTGTTCGCATAGATAATACTTATGAATTCTAATGCCAGTTACACATTGTATAGAATAATGTCTATATTCAAAAATGTGTCTGACAGACAGCCCGCTCAGAACACTGATCTGTGTTTAACTATTAAAGAGTAAAATGCAGTATAAAAGGAAATCTATTTATTCTTAAAAACATTTTACAACAAATTTAAATATATTTTTGTTCAACAGATAAAATATCTAAATGATGTAGAACTTAAAAGCATTAAGTGAATTCACTTTTGTTTTAAATAATAATTCCACAGTTGCTGGGAAGTGGCTTTTGCTTGAACAATATCACCTGCTTCCAACTGTACATATAGTTCTTTACTTGGGGACATTTTGGGGTTAAATTGATGCTATACTTCCTCATTTGGAAGAATTTCCTTTAAGCACCATTTCTAATATCAGCTGTCTCCATTTTGTTTATGCAAGCACTTTCTTAGGCAGGATAAAGCAAAGAAGAAAAAAAGAAAAGAGAGATAGATACTGCCATTCAGAGGAAGTAAACATTCCAGAAAAGATTAAAAGAGACAAGGAGAGAAGTGAAAACAACAGAAAGTTAAGCTCTTAGTAAAACCTGAGAGCTGGTCTGAATATACAGTTAACAAAGATGCACAGCTTACAATGCCAAAGTTATAAAATGCATCTAAATATTCTGAAGGAGGCTTAAATCCTCCCCTTCAAGGATGACCTTATTTATAACAAAGAGGAGAACCTAGGCAGATGCTTGTCCAGAGTGTGTACTTCTGTCACTGCCTACTGATGGGATCCTTTCAAATTCCTCTGTGACAAAGAGCAGTGACAGTGTACAAGACTGGCTGGGCCACCAGCTGTCTTAGCACAATAAAAATATCTACTTGCAATGGAGTTGATCTGAAGCAACACAGAAGCAATGAAAGTGAGGAATATAAAATATTCTTTCACAGGGAAAGGATGAAAATATTTCAAGGGTTATTGCTGAAGGGCAAAAATCAGAAAGAAAATATTTGTAGGAAATCTAGTTTCTAACTCCCACTGGGACATGTGATACGGGAAGTGATGTTTCCTTCAAAATGTCAGGATTACTGACATTTCCACAGAGTTCCCAATTCAACAGAAGCTGTGACTTCACCCAAAGGCAAGACAGTACTCTTAGGCACGCCAGTACATGAAAAGAGCTGTACCATATAGCTCAACAGCCTACCTCAGCTCCCCAGTGGCACTAGCTGGTTCCTGGGGAGGAATACAGGAACACAATACAAACAAAGTAACCTCTCTTCAGAGCATTTTCTCCCTTCCAGTGATTTATGACTTAGGAAATTTCTGAGCCAAAATGTTACCTTTGTAATTGTTCCAAATGTGCATCTTTTCTCCATGAATTTGTCTAATTGCTTTATTCACATCAATTGCAAAGTTGTTCCACAGTTACTTGGCATGAAGCTGTACTGCCTTTTGTTTGTCTGGGACCTATCAATCTACAAATTTTGCACAGCAAATAATAGTCAATACAGAATTTTCTTATTCTCTTTTGGGAGCAGGAACCTCAAGGCCATACTCACCAGGTCCAGCTCTCCTGTTGTTTAAACAACTCCCCTTCCAAAAATGCTGTCTTCCAGACGTACTGATTTGGCAGGGCTTAGGAACAGAAGCAGCTAAAGGAAAAGGTCATATAAGACCTCAGAAATTCTGACACAAATAGACATTCATTTTGAGAACTATATGGAGTGAATAATGCAGGAATGACACAATATATCAAGAACTAAATACAGCAAGTGTCTATATGGTCTATTTTGAATTCAGTAAAAGGATTCTAGAGGGGAATGGAACACAGACAGAATTTTTTACAGCTTTTTTTTATTGGAAAATTTTTTTTTCTTCTCTCCATAGAACATTCTTTTTCAAGAGCATGGACTGTGTCATGTTGTGTCATATCCCCACACCACATTAGCCATGTTCCTGCTTTTGGTCTCTTCCTCTAGGCTAGCTAACTCCTTTGTCTTTTTAGAGTCCTCAGTAACAGCTCCTTGTTGCTCATTATCATCATTTGATCATCACCATAACCGTTTTTACTCCAAGGTTACCTTATCCTCACTCCAACCTTGGGTGCTCAAACATAATCAATGCTTTTTCCACTCTGAACTTTAGCTTGCTATTAATAAGAAAAACCCAAGTAGTAAGTAGGTGGGCTTCCATTCAGAATGAAGCTTGTAATTTAACAGCGATATGGGAAGAGTACCAAATGACAACTAACAGAATTTTCTTGCTAAAGATTTTGCAAATCACTGCAATTAGTAAGCATTTAGATATTTATGAGTACTCTATTGACCCCATTGTCTCTTGTATTTTAGAAGGTAGAAAAGCTGTCAGAAAAGAAGAATATAAATGCAAGTTTTACAATTTACATTTACTTAAGTAATAGAATTATTCTGAGTCCACTTTTAATTCTGCATTTCTTTCAAACACAGAAAAACAACAAGAGAGATAATTCTGAAATACTGTTATGTCTTGAAAGGGAATCTGAGACATATTGAAAATAAAGGAAAATGAAGCCTGCTGCCATTAGGTTCTTCAATAGCCTCCTGATGTAAAGATGTTAAATATCATTAAGAATATCAGGGCTTGGAGAAGGGAGGACTGAGAGGTCTCCTGGCAGAGCATGAGTTCATCTAAAACAAAGAAATAGAACAAGATTTGACAACATACAAGGGAAGAAAAATATCTTCAAAATCTACAATTAGTTTAGCCTAACAACCTCTTTGAAACCATAATAAAAATGTCAAGGACTATGGAGATTTCACAGAAACCTTTTACTCAAAAGCCAGTGATAAATACCTGCCATCACTCTAGCTCTTTCTGTTCTGCACTCATTGCCACACATCAGCTGTAATTGCCTCTCTGCTGTGCATTTACTAAGCAATGGACACTTGCCAAATGTAGTTTTTTTTCCCTTCTCCTACCCTTGAGGACTGTCATCTTTAGGCAGAGTTTTATTCTAAGCCTTTGTGTTCTTACATGTCATTATTTGCACCCATAAGTCTCAGGAACAAATTCAACACAAATAGGGCAAGAAACCTTTCTCTCCTTTTGAACATCCTATCACAGTAGTGTGCACTTTTCACAGAAAGATCCTTCAAAGGCAGGACTAGCTAGAGTCCATGGGACACAAGATTTCCTTCAGGACAAATCTAGCACTTGCTACTGAACCACAACATAAATACATGGATGGATTTTTTCACCATTCAAAATGATCCAAACCATTAGAGAGAAACTAATGCTTTTCTAGAATGGCATCAACATGACAGAGCTGCAGGTGAAAGTTTGGTAGATTGGAACGGAATAATTAAAATCCCTCTGGTCTTCATAATAAAGTTTCAGTGTTGAAACTCAGGAAAACAAAAACTATGCTTGAAAAGAAAGTGATCACAGAATCTTAGAATATGCTGAGTTGGAAGCAACCCACAAGGAACATCCAGTCCAACTCCCGCCCTGCACAGCACCATCCCCAGGAGTCTCACCATGTGCCTGAGAGCATTGTCCAAACACTTCTTGAGCTCTGCCAGGCTCGTGCTGTGACCTCTGCCCTGGGCAGCCTGTTCCAGTGCCCAGCCATCCTCTGGGTGAAGAACCTGTTTGTAACATCCAAACTAAACCTGGCACAACATTCCCTATACACATCTTGAAAACCTTCACCATTATTTTCTGTGTTGTGTTCAAATGGAGAAGCGGAACTGAAACATACAGACCCCAAAATATGTTTGAGGTAAACTGGAATGAATGATAACCACTACAGTGACCATTTAGAATGACTGAGTTTATTTGTGTCTGTGGTTTTAAAATTTTCAATAAAACAGCATTGCCTGCAAATCAGTGACCTCTAGCAAGAACAGATGATGCATTTCCCTCATTAGCTGGTGGTAAATATGATAAACAAAATATATATACTGGCATAAGTGTTTATTTAAATATAACAAGCCAGTGTTAATTATCATATTCAAATCTGCAGTTTGTGACTAGCTATGGACCTGCTTTAGAAGATATTTATAGTAATCAATTAGTAATTGTCTACAAGATAAAAATGTGGAGACAAAAAGGCATCAGGAAATAAAATGAGACACCTCATATAATTACTTCACATTCAATAGTACACAGTATATTCATCCAAATAAAAAACTAGCTTGTACCTCTGCCATCTATGTCCATTTTTCATGCTGAGAAACCTTGATTTTCCTTCAACATAGGGATCACCATAATCACCAGCATAAAAAAGTAACAATGGGATTTATTTTAAAAGCATCAGGAAATGCTTTCTTTCATGTCTCTAAGAGTTCCCTGCATCAGAGGTTTTGACAGTAACTACACTCATTTGATGCACACCAGAAGTTTCAGAAAATTCAGGTCCTTTTTGTTAAATCAGTATTGATTTACTACAAATTCACACAGCAAAAACAGAGTGAAGAACTCAATAAAGGAGACCTGATGCACCAAACTGGTACAAAAGAGCAGAGAATAAACACTCCTAAGATAATCTTCCATGTGAAAACCACTGAAATATGCCTCTTTCTGATAATTTTTGCTAAATAGGTGTGGGGTTCCAGAGCTGCAGGATCATGTCCAGGGAGGTCACAGCTGCTGGTAACCAGAATAAGGGATTCAGTGAGATGGGTTTGTGCTTGGTTAAACTCAGGAATCCATTTATTGCAGCAACACAGGAACCAACTCAGCTTAATCCAGAGACAGAGAACCCCAGACAGTGGCAGGGTGGTGGGTTTTATAGAGGAAAGGTGGAGTTTTACTTTTCCCAGGCTTAGAGGGCACATCCCTCAGGGCAGAGGGGTGGAGTCCACTCTTCCCAGGACTTAAAGCCATGTCTTTCACTTTAACAATGCCTGTCTAAAAATCAAATTCCTGACTTTAAGGGTGAGGGCAATCCACAAAAAGAGGCCTGTTTATTCTATCACCATGTGTATAATTTAGCAGTGCTGGAGTTTCTTTACAGCACTGCCTCATCTTTAATGATAACAGTAATGCAGAGACTGGATCTACATGGTCTCTTTCTGATTATCTTTTTTTTTAATTTTCCCCATCATATTCATATTAGCAGAACAATAATTATTTAAGGGAGAAAGAAAATTTATTTTTGAAGTCCTACAATGATCAGTGTAAAACTAAAATCTGAAAAGTATGAATTACACATATTTTACACCCAAATATTCCTATAGACTTTGACTTTGAACTTCAATGTCCATCGTTACACCTTCAATGTCCACCAGTCTAGATTAAGATTATTAAAACCTAAATCCTCTGAAACAAGCTTTGTTCAAAAGCACAGTATCATTAACTCATTTTTACTGCACTGACTACAGTGATCTGACACAACCTTAAATGTATATAAAATAAGCATTTCTTAAAATTTATAGCAGTTTATTGATTGCTGATTCTGGTGTGCGACCTCTTTTGTTAATTCATCTCAGCACTGAGAGCAACTATTTTCATGTTTCATTTTTCTAGGAACTGAAGTTTTGGAAACATATTACTGTTTTGTTCCCGTCTCAAAAACTATTCTGAATGATTGCTGGGATGTTAGTCCTTCACTCAATGAAATAATTAGTCATAAATAGTCTATCATTTATAAGAATATCATCTTTCCTTTATATTATTATTGTTATGATGATAATGATGATTATGATTATGATTATTGCTTTTAGACAAGAAAGGCTATCCTAGGTGTAGTGAAATTATAGATTCTGCAACGTATTACTCTGAAACCATGCAATTCCCCGAGGCTATAGAGAGAAAGAAAGACACAGGATAGGATAATTAGAGAATATGCAGTCCTGACTCAGTGCAGGGCAAATTACGTGGGTTTGCTGTAGACAAAGTGTCAATGCCTGCAGCAGCACAGATCAGGCTTTGCAGGAACTTGGGATAGTACCCAGCCAAACTGCCTTGGATGCTAGAAGTTAAAATTCTGAGAGTTCAGCTCACAGCTGGGGAAGATGGGTCATGCTAAACCTGTAGGAAACAGTGAGACCAAGTGAAAGCATTCACTTTTGAAACTCTTTCAGATCATAATATTATTGCTGGCACTTGCTTTTGATGGAAATCACAAACAGCAGGGCCTCATTAGCATGCACACATTGTAATTTAAAAAAAAAAAGATGAAAAATACAGGGAACATCTCTTCATAGCAAGGACTTAACAGCAAAGCACTGCAGATCAAGACACTACTCAGCCTACAAGCACATCCTACTTCTACCAAGTTAAACAACTACGCAATTCTGTGAGGCCATATACCTGGTAAATTTGACTGAATTTGTCATTTGGGGTTCACACAATTGTACCTGAGGAGTGAGGATTGTATACCAAGCCCTGCTAACAATTTCAGAAAGGTCATGTATTCTGTTAGCATACCAAAGACAACCTAAAGGAGTAACATACGGTCACACTCTTAATTGAATATGCATTTCTATTTCCTAGTTTCTATAGTTAGTTTACAGCGCCTCTGCAACAGGATTTTGCATGCAGAATGCTTAGGAATTTTGTATCTAGCAACAACTCCAGCAGCTGCCTTGTTCTGCAAACTCCTCCTCATGTGAATCATCACACTGCATCCAGGGAGACTATTCTCATAAAGACTATTCTTAAAATTATGTGGTTTCACAATTTGTTGTAACTGTTTTAATCTATGCAGCAAATGTGTTATTCAGTGCTCTCTTTGACAGCCATGAGGATTCTCTGTTTACTATTTATTTGTTGATTTATTCAGAACAGTAGTCATCATGACTCTGTATGGGTTTTTAGAAACTGATAACTTCTTTGAAATGGACGCTTCATACATTTCACTGACATAAGGCATGTAGCCTTAGAGCATTATGGTGTCTGAGTTGAGTTTGGAGATTGCAAAGCAATGTGTGAAATTTCAAATCATAAAAATGGGAGTTCAGAAGAAATTTATTTTGCTATTAGGTCTGAAACCATGGCAGTCAAGAGTACTCTTGTAGGTGGGAACAATTTGGGTACTTTTTAATACAGTTTTAAATTACAAAAATCCTGTAAATAAATAACGAACACAGAGAGACAGAGGCAGAGAGAGTGCTCTTGAACTAAATGTGATTTGTCATGATTATTATCATATATGCATATGGAGAACACCATGTTAGGAGATATTTTCAAAATTCAAAATAAAAATAAAAGATTTGAAAGCCAGTCTGAATTTACAAAAGCTGGAAAAGACAACAAAAATCTGCCAGTAACTCTCAGCATGTCAAGAGAAGGAAGAAGTAGCTTTATGAACTCCTCTCTTTTGAAGGCAATTCCATCTAGTTCTGCACTGCAAAGCCCTCTGGGTTTCCCTTTCTGCCTGTGACACAGCAAAAGATACATTTCAAAGTGCAGGCTAAAATGCCATGAGTTCTCTGGTTTCAAAGAAACTTTAGTTATTAAGGAGCTTTTCATTAGTTCCTACTTCTTCCTTTTCTTTCTGTAGCTCCGCAGCAACTCAGTAATAATCATTTCTAAGGCAAAATGCCCTAAACAGTTCAGCCCACAGCATCCAAAAATGTCGGCAAACAGCAGAAAGGACTGCTGTGGTGGGACTTTCTTTTACTATGCAGTACCTCACAGGGATATTTCCATGTGTTGTAAACATGATATGTGTTTTGCAACCCTTCTTTTGAGCACAACTGATGGACAGTCAATCCCCGACCAACCAGGAAAAGGGGTAGCTTTAGCAAAGGAGTTTTAAAAGCCTTTCATTACAGCCAATAATTTCCAATTCCCTTTCAAAAGCAACTTTCTCTGAGCTTATGTATGCTAAATATCCCCAAGAGATTAGAAGATCAATGAAAGTCTTCTCTGTACATTCAAATACCATTCGCTCATCCTTCAGACCATTCTATCCATATTTGAATACAAAGCATGGCTAGAGATTAATTGCTGCATTCTATCAGCAAATAATCTTTAAATGCTTCCTGAGGAAGGTTTATTAGTATAGAGCAACTGTATATTCTGTTTTTCCCAACAGCATGCCATAATGTATTTCGTTACATCCCTTGGTCTGGGAACTCACCACAAGCAACTGCTTTTCCATAATTTACCTGTGACATTTCTTCTGTTGAAAATGTCTCTTTCAGAGATATTTTTCTTGAGACCAATCCTGCATGGTGTAGCCCATACCCAGAAATCAATGTGTAAAAGCCTCTGCTTCATTACTTTGCCTTATTTCCTGCCCTGATTGCGTGAGAAGGGCAGAGGGCAGCGAGCCTGACGGCACGCGATTATGAGCAGCCCCAGCCACAGCAGTGAGGAAGCTGTTCAGAGGCTGCTGCTAAAGGATGAATATTTATGATTCCTTATCCTATAACCTATTTCAAAGCCTAAAAACTACAGCCCAACAGTGCTCAGGGCTTGGTAAAACCCACAAAGCAGTAAAAGTCATTTATCCTGTAAAAGGAGAGACTTGTGTGAAGGTAATTGAAGGGAGATTTTGACCATGTCTTTGAAACAGACTCTGGCTTAACTCTAAATCTGAGGGCAAAATTGTGTTTGCAGCTGTCCCTGTAGTCATGAACCAACAGATCTGCATGGGTGTAGATAAGAATAAAATCTATCTCATGATGGGAAGTTTGGAAAGTAGATTCATTTCCTGGGAGAAAAATATATAGAAAATCACTTTTATGTTTCTGACAACACCTTATTTAATTTTAGTTAAGAATATTTTAATTTAGAATAAAATCTTCTTTACAATTGAAAATACATTTTATTCAAAGAATTTCCATTTTCTTATAAGTCACAAGTACTTATATTACAAGGATGCCTTTGTGGCAAAATGTTCTGTTCCATCCCTATCACTTGTCATTGATATGCAGCAGAGCAAAATTGGTTCTACTTTTTCCCAAGTATGTCTAGTCTCAAGACCACCATCCAGAATTATATTCAAAGTCTTCTATCCAGAAAAAAACAAGTGCCTTACTTGGGAATTTTTTGTCTATGGGAGATGTACAAAATCATCATGGATGAGTTGCTGTCTTCAAATTAGTCTCTTGCTGTACCTCCGAAGGGAGCCTATCATGACTGAGACACACTTTGTTTTAGCAATGTTCACTTCTTCAGAATTAAAAGTATGTCAGTATGGGCACATCTGTGTGGCCAAGTACCTGCTTCAGCCTGAGAAAGCAAAATCCAAGTGCCCTTCCACCTGACTTCCCTCCATGGCTCACTCCACTCCAATTTTTGAAGGGATTGCAGGCAGGTGTATGTGAATCATCCTCTGAAACATCAAGATCTCTACTTCAGCTCTAAGGTCAGAACCATAATGTCCATGGCCTTTTCTGGACTACCTGCTAAGGTGCTTTACAGCATTCCTCTTTCCTACATACAAAAATTATGGGATTGCTCCTTGTCAACTCAGTCGTGGTACTGCAACAAAGGTCAATAAGACAGTCAGGCTTTGCTCACACAACTCACCTCTCTGTCTTTCTCTCTTTAAATTGTTAATCCTTTTTAGGTCTCCTAGAGTCTTTGACATAAATCTTGCCCCTGGGGTCAGCTACTTTGTGCTTCTGGGTGCAATGAAAGTGATGGATTGGAGTTGAATTCTTTAAATTTAACAGAGAAGTCTTGGGGGATATGCCTTTTCTGAGCATCTATATATACACTCAAGATGACACCACACATTTGAATCTTGGCAGCCTGGAGTTTTGCACCTTCCCTTGTGCCTGGATTATATCTTTCACCTGACCTTCATCCTGGAAAGAAGGGGGAATGCAGTGACTAGCAAATTTAAAACTGGTAGCACTTTGTTTTCTCCCTTTTTTCAAATGAATCAGCTTTAACCTCTGCAGTGTTTGCATGTCTGTGCGTGTGTGTATCAGGGTGTGTGTGTAATTGATGACTGCTTCCAAAAACACAGGCAAATACAGAGCTACATGGGAAGAGAAAAACATGGCAACGTGGCTTATAAAATTATTTTAATCCATCCAAACTGAATTTGTGCATTTGCATCTGGCAGATGAGACATAATAACATAACCTATCCTCACAGCCTGTCTGGACACTCATAAAATGTAAATCCTTGGCAAAAAAAAACAAAAAATCCAACCAAACAAACCAAAAAAAATCAAAAAAACCCAACAAAAAAAACCCCACCCAAAGCTAAACAGCCTATTTTCAGACATAAAAACAACTACTAGATTCATATTCTTTCTCTTCCTCTTTCTGCTTTGGTTGCCATTGCATGCTGTCCTGGGTCTGCTCCTCACCACTCACAAACCAAGAGATTAGATTCATTGGCTCTGGTTTCCCCATGAATCTGTATGAGTTATCAGGCAACTCCAGCTACCCTTTCTACATTATTCTTCACTGGAGTTTTGACTTGCTAGAGCAACAGTAAATCTTTAGTTCATTTCTTTCCACATCCCCTCGCTGCCTGCAGGGTCAGACAGAGGGAACCTCCAGCTCCACCAAACAGGAACTACTCTCAAAATGACAAATGCCCAAGGCATGAACATCCCCACTCACTCAGGTGTTGTATTACAGTGGGAACTGGATCAGCCAGGATACTAATAAGACAGTGCAGACTTCTGGTTTGTTCATGCTGGTGAAAAAAAAATTAGGTGGTTCTAAAAAAATACATCTTTATGGGACATTCTTGACAGTAATTAAGTGTGAAATACCTCAGATTCCTATAATAAATTCTGTTAATTTTTTTTTTAGTAGCAGCAAGACATATCCCTCCCTGTATTTCAAGCACCAGCAATTTCAGAACAAAACCGAGGTATTTATGTGCGTGTAAAAGATCTCTCAATGTTTATACGGAATGACATTTCAAACACTAAATTCCTTACATCCAAAGTAAACTGAAAATTACTCTAAACTAGTATTTCCAGATCTGCCCAGTTGTCACTGAGTCCCTCCCACTGAAACCAGGACATCTCTACTCAGTTTCATTTCTGTTCTGCACTGTTCCGAGGCATTTATGAAAATGTCTTTTACCCACCAGTATACTTCTCTAAATCAAATATCTTTGATATATCCATTCAATATTTCAGTCAAAAAGAAATTATCTGTGCCAACTACCCTTACTCCCCTGAAGAAATGCAGAGGGCAAGAAGAGGAAGTTCATTTTCTAACTGTGGTGGCTGTTTATGAAACAACAGTTACTGAGTACCATGGGCACCATATTTAAGTGGCCACACACCTTTACTGCACAGATCCCAGGTAACAACTGCCTGAACATTTTTAGCACAGCTCCCCATGCTGTGTCTGTAAATGGTAACAGTACTGCTTGACAGAGAACTTGTAAATCTTAAGGAGTGAAAATGATTGACCAGGTCACTTAAAGGATATGCAGGAATCAGGACATTCAAGCACGACTGCCGGTCATAGAAGAACTTTGCATTGGAGGAAGGTCCTTGCAAATAGGTGCCCTCATTTATTCTAAGCACTGGATGTGACCTCCTTTAGAGGTTGCAAGAGCTTTTCCTTCAAAATGGACTTAAACAGAGAGCAAACACCCCCAGCACAGTACAGCTGTACCTCAAGGTAGCAGAGTTGTGGCAAGGAGCAAACTAAAAGCCTGGCTCCTAAATCTTTTCTTTGCCATAGGAAAAGTTTTCAAAACAGAAACAGTCAAGAAGGAAAACTCTCCCCGTCTCTACAGACATTCTAAGTCTTCCTAGAATCTAACAGTCAGGGAAAACAACTGATATGAAAAGACATGGAGCAGCCAATAGCATTACCAGAAACAGATCCTAAATTTGTAATACTCTCTAGAAGAGCCAGGAAACAAATTTCTGCCTGTAGTCTCCTACTTGTCCATACTTCTACTGTCCATATATTTTTATTTGATTTCATTCCTGGTGCACAGGGTATACATCTTGAAAGACAGGTATACATATGAAAAACATATATTTCAGCAGGAAGTGATGGTTATACACCTCATATTGTTTTGTCTCATGAAAATGCACTAAGATGGCATAAGATCCATGAAGACACACAGTGTCTTTTCTAAACAGTTCAGTTGTGGGTGGTTTTGTGTGGTTTGCGTGTTTTGGTTTTGGTTTTTTTTGGGGGGGGGGAGGGGTTTTTTTTTAACTAACACCTAGAAATATCTTCATACATCTTACCTGTTATAGTATGCAAACTATGTGTGCTCACAAATTTGGTTGATAAAAATCTCCCTTTAAAGTTACATAATCATAGTTAAGCAAACATAACCTTAACCATGCACTGTATTTACACATTTATAGCATATTAGATTGGACCTAATAGCTAGGCTTAGGACTCTAGCAGGGGTGCAATTATTTTCTGCAAAGTAATTTGCAATATCACATTAAGCTAATCTACATCTTTTCCAGGTGCCAGCTGGGAGATGCTGGCTCTGGTATGAAAGTGTTTACTCAGTCATAGACTTGAGAACTCGCCACAGCTTACTGAGTGAATGATATTTCAGTTGGGTAAGGTTCTCCCAGAATTCATGGCACTAGTGGGGCCATAAGGGAAGAGATGACAGTGTGTGGCTGGGTTTTAGCAGGTATGGGCAGAGATCACCCCTGTGGTAATAAAGCGAACTTAGATCTGCTTAAACTTCTGGTGAACTGGACCACAAGGAAAGGCAAAATTCCACTCCAAAGGAGATTAATTGGGTGTAAAAAGGGTGGGTTTGGATGACTAATAGATTGCTGTTTTGTTTTGATTCATCTTTAATGAGATGAAAGGCAAATATTGTATCACAGGCTGTTGGGGATTAACACCAGGCAATCAGGAATACAAAGTTCAATGTTATTTACATTTGTTTTCTCTCCCCCTCACTCCAAAATCTGTTCTGGTCTTCACACTCATTAAATAGTCACTTACAGAACTGGTTTTGGTTTATTAAATTGAAAAGGAAATTTCACACTTTATTCTTTACATAAAATCCTATTAAAATTTCAGGGTTTGCCCAACCCAGTATTATTGGGTATCCCTCAATGTCATCAAGATCATCACTGCATTGACTCTCAAAGTTGCTTATTGCTCCAGTAACAAGACAGAAAAGAGGTACTTCATGTCTGCAATAGGCTGCTACAGGGGGAGCAGAGAATGCATCCTATATCTCATGAGCAATGATGGTGAATATTTAAGATGCACATAAAATCAATCATTTTGCCTTGAGATGCAGGGCCCAGAGTTAGCCAAAGCTCTGTATAGTGTCCCAAAATCAAATGGTAAATTCCACTCAGGCCAAATTCCCTAAGTGGGAATAAAATTATTTTACATTTATCACCTAAGGCATATATTTTACAATGAAATAAAACAAAGATAGTAAAACAGCTTCCCCTGGACTGATGCCAGCAGTCTGGCAAAGACTTTCGTGGTGTGTTTTGGATATGGACAGGAAATCTTTAATGTTATTAGAGAGAAAATTATTACCCAGAATAACCTTCCAGAGAGAAGGTTAGTAGAAACAGCTTGGAAAACATTTTCTTGAGAGTGATAGATGTCTTCATTGTATTCCTGAAATAAGAAAAAGAATGCTGTTCAGACTTGGTTTTATTAAGAAATAAGATATTTCAGAAGCTTATTATAGAAAACAATCTTGGATTGTAAAGTAAAAGGTTATTTCTGTTCAAGTAAAATCAAAAAATAAAAACACAAGTCTGCAGCTAAGACTTTTTTGAATAACCATGTGTTCAGAAGTCAAAGAAACTTCATAGTAAAATCAAACAGATGAAGGCACACAAAAACCCTTGAAAGTGGTTTTTCTTCCTGTCAAAGGACCTAACATGATCCAGAATGTGTATTTCTCAATGAATGAAAATCTTGAACAAAGATCTGCCTGATACACTGGAATATTTATGGAGAAAAAATATGAGAATAAGAACAGACTCATAAGAAGACCACAGACATCTATGTATCAGATGCCATGCCAGGCAAAGTTTGCCGTGGTAGTAACCAAAAACAAGCTGAATTCAGCTTTCTGAAGGAGGGCAAGGAGAAAATTTGTCCAGACATAAAAGTGAATTATTATAGAACAAGAACACAAGAATACTAAAATGGTAAAGCACTACATAATGTTGGTGTAGTCCAAAGTTAAATATACTATGGTTAGCTTCCAAAACTGATGATGTAGAAAACTAATTCAAAATGAAACTAGACAATGAGAATGCATATTTAACACTAGAAATTGTCACTAATGCAAAGGACAAAAAACATAATGTACATAGGGCAGGTAGTGAGACAATTTGCTCAGAATTGGTAAATCTGAATCTATAAATTCCACAGCAAGTATTTTAGTAAAACCTTCTGCATAACTGAGGGTAACAAATGAGGTATCTATATTTAGGAAGGTGATGTGGCAATTTCAGTCTAAACTCCAACCTAGCAAGCTGAAGAACAGAGTTTGGAAGAAGGAATGACTAAAAACTGAAAGCTAATAGAGATGAAATCCAACATATTTTGCTAAGGAGACTTAACAGATTGACTTGGAAGCCTTCTTTGATGGTCTTTGGCCAAACTAAGTATATCTCATTTATCTGGATTTTAGTACATGCTTAATGTTTTTCTGTAAATACGTAAACATTAGTTAAGCTGGAAAATTTAGAGATTAATAAAAGAACTATAAAGAATACATTTGAAGTATCACAGTATGTGATTTATTTTGTTTGTTCTCCATTTATGGTATAGTCTGTTAAAAGAGTAAGCAGGATATAACACCTGGGAAAAGCAGAGGCTTGTCCCTTCTCTTGGAGACAAATAGATTTGCCTGAAGGCAGCAGCTTTGCAAGACTGCTGTGAGTGACAGGCCAAGGAATGAGAGACAAAATAAGCAGGGCTGGGAGTTGGAGCTCAGGCTAAGAATCTCAAATTTTCCTTTAAGGACAGGAGAGGACAGGGAGGTGTCAGAGGGGACAGAAAGGTTTTCCAGTCAGCCAGAGACAACTGGGCAATTTCCTGCAACTCAGAAGTCATTGGGCTAACTGAGGGTAAACACAAAAGGAAAGAACTTTTCACAAGGGCCAAGAGGGCACCAGGTAAATATCAGGTAGCACTTTTTTACTAACGTCCCTTGCCTGTGTACATTGTATTTTCTCTGTCTGGGAGTTAATTATTCATATTCTAATTAAAGCTAATTTTTTGAGTTCAAAATTTTGAGGCAACAAGTAGGTCCTACCTAACTGATTTCAAAGATGTAGGTGACTCAGGATCTTGTCAATTCGGGGAAGAGAATGGCATAAACAGGAAATGGATAGAACTGAAGGGAGGGGCATTTGGCAGAAAAGAAGTAACCAGTTCAATTCATCAGGAGTAATTGTTTACATTAGTGACTAGGAAACACTACATGCTCATGAAATCCATCCCTGGCACAACACTGAAAGTATCATCAAGGCAGAGAAGATTGAAGTGTCATACATAGAGAAAAACATAATTAAAGGAGTATAAATTATAAAATAATGAAATATTGTAAAACTAATTGGAAATATCAGTTCTGAACACATAGGAAAAGCCACATTAAATTAGGAGCTCTTCATGTTGAAACAGCAGAGAAAGATAATCTGCTTTTGAACTCAAGGTTAACTCAGTAATGCACGTGATGTGACCAGAGTAATGTAAAAGTGACTCCATGATGCTTTAAAACATTAGTTTCAGGTAGAACAGTAAAACTGCTGATACCTGTCTCATCGTACAAGGCATTTCTAAACACTTGCCAACAATACAGAGAACTTGTCTGAACTTCTGTATTAAACAATCATAGAATCAAAGAGTGGCTTGGGTTGGAAAGGATCTGAAAGATCATCTAGTTCCAACCCCCTGCCATGGGCAGGGACATCTCCTGCCAGACCAAGTTGCTCAATGCCCCATCCAACCTGACCTTGTAAAGAAAATATGAAGTCAAGAGATAAGGGGGAAGAATATCGGGCTGAACTTCTGCACTTTGTGAGAACAAGCAAAGCAAGCACGGCAAACTGAAGCCTGAGAGAGCAATTTATTCCTTTCTATAAATACATGACTCAAGTAAATGATAATCATTACAAAAAAATTCAGCAAAGAGATAAGTGCAAGTCAGAAGTGAGATTTATGTCCAGACTGCTCCCACTAACACATTTATGGAAATCAGAAGGTTTCTAACAGAGCAAAAAGTGTAACTTGTCTTCTCTTAAATTGTTTCAACATCTTCCCTGTCTTACTGTAGGAGAAAACACGGAATTATGCAGAAGGTGCTAAGTTATATCTACATGAAAGTCTGAGGAAAGCAAAAGTGTCTTTTCTTAGTAGTACAATTTTCCAAAATATGAGCAATATTGAAGAAAAGAGGAAAACAAAAGACTCCATAATTGCAATGAAAATCACGATTTGGAAAAGAAATACAGTTTAATTTTCATACCTGTCTTAGCTATTTTCCAAAGTATTTTTGCTTTAATGAGAACATTATCCATGCCCAAATCTATTAGGTTTCAGATGTAATACCAAGTGCAGTTATAAAATCCTATGGTTTGCCACTTATTTCTTTTTTAGGTTCTTGATCAGCAGAACATCCCCATGTTCAAGTCCTCCAAGGGCAAGACACATTCCTCAGCTGGGTTTTGGCTGGCAGTTGGAAGTATACTTGAAAAAAAACCTGCTATGAAAAATCAGCACTTTTGCTGCATGCATGAGAGGATGAGAAAGAGAATTTACCACATGAAACAGATCGTTGTCAAGCTATTAAATCAATTCTATAAAGTCCTGAGATATGATGAAGGAGGAACTATAGGAAGTTATCCCAAATGACTGCTATTTAATGCTGAAATTAGACATTAGTTACTATCTTGAGCACGTCTACATTTCATTGCACTTTAAAATATGCCTTGTAAATTCCATATACAGCATCATGGCCTAACAGTACTCAATAAAAAAATGGTGTGTTATCATCTTTGGCCTGTCAAATTTGAATCTGCAGCATCAAATAGTACCACAGGCTTCATCTAAATTATGGATTGTAAAACAAACCATGATTGATTCCCTAATTTCCATTTTAATGGCACTACAAATGGTAATATTTACACCCTTTTTGGCATTACACCTCATTTTGGCACCACAGAGACTGATAAATAGCATTTTATGTCCATTATCAAGGACACAGATTGTTTACAATTTACTTATCCTTGACAGTTTAGATTTACATGTACTGGATATAGAATAAATTTATCTTAAACCTAATATTTGTTTTCTACAGGAGTTCAATCTCCAAAATTGTGCTTGAATCACAAAAGTAAATAACCAAGGAAGAAAAAGTAGATGACATCTTTAGGGGATCAGTCCTGTTGTTCACTGCAGCAGAAACAGCACCAAATCCTACAAGAGTAAATTAATATACAAAATAGAACAATCTTCTGTTGTTAATGCTTCTGAATGTCTATTTTTACTACCTTGTGGAGACGGAGGATCCAAAAGAGATATGGGGACACAGAACAAAAGGCTAACACTTCTGAATTTTTTAATTAGTGATACTGACTTTGATCTAAGTTTTCAAGACAGCTCTTTTACAAAGTGACTAAATTAAATATTACATAAGCCAGAGATTGTGATGGTGAAGAAAGGTGGATTCAATGGCAAGAACTCTTCCAAGGATGCTCCTTGTCAAACAGGAAACTAAACTCAACCTAACACAATCAGCTATGCAATTCCAGGAGTTGTTTTAATATCTCTTATGCCCTAGGTACTAAAGGTTCATAGATTCATAGAATATACTGAGCTGGAAGGGACCCACCCGGACAATTCAGTTCTACTTCTGGCCCCACACAGAACACAGAACACCCCAAGAACTACACCATCTCCCTGAAAATATCATCCAAACACTTTTTGTGTCTGTCAGGCTGGTGTGACTGGGCGGCTGTAATTGGAGCTCCCCACTTCCCTGGGGACATGTTCCCAAACACCTTCTGGGAGAAACTTTTTCTAACATCCAGCTTAAATCTCCCTGACACAATTTCAGACCATTGCCTTGGGTCCTGTCACTGGTCGCCAGAGACAAGAGATCAGTGTCTGCCCCTCCTTTTCCCCTTTAGAGGATGCTGAAGACCACACTGAGGTCTCTTCTCAGTCTCCTCCAGGCTGAACAAGCCAAGTGACCACAGCCACTCCTCATATGGCTTCCCCTAAAAGGCCAGCCATCATAGCCCTTGTCTGGATGTTCTCCAACAATTTAATAATATCTTTTTTATATTGTGGTGCCCAAAATTGCCCCCAGCACTCAAGGTGAGGGGGTGCAGAGCAGAGCAGGACAATCCCTTCCTTGCTGGCTGTGATGCTGTGCCTGATGCCCCCTGGGCATGGGGACCTCCTGGCTGCCAGGGCACTGCTGGCTCATGTTCCACTTGACATCCACCAGAGCCCCAGAGCCTTTCCACAGTGTTGCTCTCTAGCTCTCTAGCCTCTCATTCTCCAGTGTATACATACAACAACAGTTTCCTTGTCCAAGGTGCAGAATCCAGCACTTGCCCTTACCTAATGGTTAAAGTAAGCAGCTGAGCACCATGCCGAAGGTGATTATTCATGTAAGCAAAATCCGGGCTTTTTTCATTCTTCCTAGTCATACCCATTACTATAAGATGCAATATCTTAAGGGCTAAATGGAATTGAAAAACCTTGTAGGCTAATGTTTTTGTTTCTTTGCCCCATTGTGCTTTTCTAGATTGGCCTCCTTAAAAGCTGTTCTTAGACTGACCATATCTCACTGAAAGATGTTTCTCTGTGTGACATGATCTTCATGGTTAATGCCTTTTTCTTTTTCTTTATTTTCTTAGGGAAGATGGCCAGAAATAGTACTAAGAGCAGTCATTTTCCAGTATTTCTCAATAGGAATTATTGGTTTCATCCCTGACTTACAATTACAATGGAGAAAAGACATTGAAACATTTGGTTCTTCAAGTAAAGTTTTAATAAGAGTCCCTAAATTCATTAGGAAACAAATAAAGACAATTCTAGCTCCACTATGAAAATCCCTTGCATTGTTTTGACTACCAAATACCTTCAGGTTTATTGAACAGCCAGTAACATATAAGGTTTTGCATATTGCTGCATGATTGAAACTTCAGAACACCTGGAAGGGAGAAAATAACATGACAAATAAAGATAAAAATGTGCCTATTACCTAGAACCAGTATACTATACATAAGGTATTCAAAATGGGGAACAATATCAGCTCCTGGCAGGCTTGTAACAGGCAGCCACCTGTTAATCTTCATAATCCACCAGGCAAGAGGGCAAATACGGCTATCACCATTTGACAAATGAGAAAAATTGAGTCCCAGCTTGCTGAAGATTATGTGATGAGCAAGAGACAGAGTGGGCGTAGATTAAGGACCAGAAGATCTATGTGCCCTATTGTGACTCACTGCAAGTCCATAAAATAGATAATTAGCATTCAGGCTGTAATAGCACTGACAATGAGTGGTTCTGGCTATGCTGGAACTGGACTTTCTCATACTATTTAGCTCCCATAGCAATCCCTGCAGGATCTTTCAAAATGGTCTTTGTTGAAGGAAGTGTTTGGGAATATCTGTAGGCTGATCCAAAATCCTTTAGAGGGTACACTGCCTGAAGTCTGCCTTCAGCTAATCCATCAAACTTGTTATTTTCTCAAGCAAAACAAACATGTGCATTACCAGCAGGGTTGATCAAACCTAGGCAAGTGTGACATCCAATTTTTACCTGTCCACTCAGATCATGGCATGTTAAAGCTGATGCAATTGCATTAGTGGGCTGCCAAAGAGCACAGCCTGCCCACATTTTGGCAGCTGAACTCAGCTGCATGTTTTCAGCTATTTGGCTCAAGCAACGGTGCTTTCACTGTCCTGGCTTTTACCAACCTGACACTTGGGCTGCTTTGTGTGGAAGATGATGTTGTGCTATGCCCTGGTATTGCCACTAAGGCATGGCTTCATAGACTTCACCCCACTGAGTCCTAGGAAGAGTAAATTTATTACAAAAAAAACAAAAACCCAACCCCAAAATTATTCTCCCCAAACTCAACAAGTTTTTTTCTCCTCTATATAGATCGGAGGAGAAGAAATCCCAGTTTTCTGAAACAAAGGAAAATTATGAGCTCTCTCAAGGTAACTGAGAAAGGATCTCTCATCAGTGGTTGGACTAGATGGCTTCCAGAAGTTCATTCCAAAGCCAGCTATTCTTTGATCCTGTGAAAGGAACAAGTATGAAGATTTACAGGATGTTTTCATTGCCCAGCTCAAATCCTTGTAAAGAATGTTTTGTCTTGTAGTCCAGACTGCCCTGCTGATAGCAAGGGAGAGAAGAAAAGCAAATGAGAATAAAACAACAATGAAAAAATCAGAATGGGGTATTGATTCAGTAAACCCATAAAAGCTGTCATCTTTTCTGAATCATTGGACAGATAGGATTTGGTTAAGTTTTGGTTCTTGTTTATATGATTGTTTTTAACCTATCCCTTGCATCTAGTGTAGGTTCCCCAACACGCGCTTTGTCTAAATTCATTACTATGGATGAGGTGCTGCTCTGTTTGTATTGTCATAAATGCATATAAAACTTGAAGTATCAGTACGGAGCATTTGGCTTTATTGCTTTGGCTTTCCTCACTGTTATCTAACTATTCTGAAGTGCTGGACCTTGGAAGATTTGCCACAATTGTTTATCATAGGAGTATACAACAGTACTTTAAACTTCTCTGCTTTCAGCATATTCACATTTATGGCATTTGTAAAACTATAATTCAATTGAAAATGGGATTTTATTGTTCAGAATAGACAGGATTTACCTCACATAAACAAAAATTTATACAAGTCTTTGAGTGTCCAATTTTTGTGATTTTATTTCTTTTTTCTCTCTCTCTTTTTTTTTTCCTTTTAACATTGTAACATTGCTATTGTTAGGGAATAGTTTGGAAGCTATGTACTGGGCAACATATTTCTCATGAGTTACATTAGAAATAGTTGTGTTTATATTTGCAAGCATTGCATTAATCTATCTGATCCTATCTTTTAAAACTCTTAGCAGCAAGTATTAGCACCATGGAGTGGCTGGTTTCTGTAAGAGGTGACATCTCCAGAACAGGAAGCTGCTTTTTCTGGGTTCTGTTACACGCAGATTTGGAGCCTCTATTGCACTGGTTGACCTACACACAGCCCTCACCTCCTCTTGTTTTCATTTGAGACACCAATCTGAACCATTTCATACCTCTTTGCACCAAATAGGTTGTCTAAAGAAAAATCCTTTGGGAGCCAATTTTGGGGACTGGAGCCCACAACAGCATGTATTTTCTTTCTGCATGCAGCCCCCTGCTGATGGCAGCAGTCCTGCCCACCTCAGGGCACTTTGGGATGCAGTCTCCCTGACTGCTGTGCTGGTGGGACAGGGACAGACAGATGGACAACATCTGCAGCAGCTCAGCACGGGGACCATGAGGGGAGAGTGGTAGCATTCCTTTCTGCTGTCCTGTGGATCGAGCAGCTGCACAGAATAATAGAAACGGGATGCAATCCAGATACAAAAAGAGGCAGTAGCATCCAGAATCTCTTACCTGCCAGTTCTGAGACTGAAAACTGTGAAGGAAGGACATATATCCCCCAGGAATTAATCAGCTAAGGTGTACATGTCAAAGGTGGTTAAAAGCAGCAGAGACATGTTTTCCTTTCCCGTTTCTTATATTGACTCTTATTCCTTAACCAATGAAAATTTCAATTTGCTACAGTTTGAGGAAATACATTGCAAAAATTGATCTGCCCATGGGAGTAACGCTCTGCCATTACTGGGTTTTTTTTCTTTGATTGTTAGCAACTACAGTTCTTTAAAAACATCAAAAATAAAAAAAATTCTTCATATAAAAAAAATAACTTCAGCAAAAATATATGCAACATGTACCGCTGTACTTTGGACAGACACCCAAGACATTGTTCATTCCATCATTGTTATTCAGTGAACATGATTCAGAAAGTGAGTGGAAATGAACTTTTCCATTTTCCAGAGTAGTTTCTGTCTTGGAAGCTGGCTTTTCTGCTTATTCATCAAATGGTAAAACTCCCAAAATAGCCAGATAACTTTTTTTCTATCACCCCTCAGAACCCACTGAGAGCTCCCACCGGGCTTACCTTATCTTAATTTAAAATTGAAAAGCTCTCTCATTTACCCATCATTTACATTGTAACATGTGAAAAGCTAGAAACCCCAGAGAGCAAAGACATATCTCATGTCGGTTTGGATACATTCTCACATCTTGGGAGTTTCTGAGATTTTATACTGCATGCCTGAAGGTAAACAGAAGGAAAAAAAATTAAATTAAAAAAAAAAAAAGGAAGAAGAAAAAACAGGGAAATTGTGTCTGCAACATAGGCACAACAATGTCTCTTGTATAGGATTTTTGGATTTTCACTGACTTCATGCAGACACATCAAGCTGTGGAAAAGCCTTCCTCTGCCCAGCACGCTCTATGGGAAATTTGAGTAATATTAGTGAGGCATTTCATGTGTACCAGAACAAAGAATTTAAACAGTTTCCACTCCCTCACCTCTGCACTTCAGCAGATCAACAACAATAGAACTGATTCCTTATAATAACAAGTAGACGGGGTTTTAGATCGTTATTTCCCCCATTCTCCACATAATTTTATAAGTGAAGCCAAAGTGACAATAATGGAGATGGAAGAGGAAAACTCTCACGCTGTGGTTACCAACAGCACAGCTTCTCCCCTACTGCTCCATCCACGTGATTCAGAGCAGTAACCACTTTTCTAACACAGCTGAGTCTAATCCTTCTTTTTTCTCTATGTTTAGATGTCTCAAAAGCTCTGCTGATCAGTTTCTGGTGAGAAAAGCTTGTCTTACACCAGAACATGTGATTAGAAGTCAGTTTTCAGGCAACCAAAATATTTTAAATATCATTTAGGCACAGGAATCTGCAGGATGTTGCAGTAAGTTCACAGGGCTCTGTCAGAGAAGTATATATTTCAGGAGTTCTGCTCAGGACAGTAATTGGTCCTGCATCATTCAATATTTTCACTGCTGGTCTGGAGTCATACAAGAAATAAGTAGAAATAAGAGTAATGATGCTGCACAGCACTGGGGAAATGATCTTTGATGATGAAGAAAGGAAGACTTATATGCAGTGATGTGAATCATTTAGCAAGATATAGCCCTGAAACTAAGTATTTTTAACATAGAAAAAAAAATATATATATCCTGTATTAAACTGTTTCATGTTTGCTTTTAATTTTTATGTAACTAATTTTGCATTGAAAACCTTGCTTCTTTCAATAGAAATTCTTCAGGAACTCGGTCCAATTTCTCCAAATATTTGTAAATATTTGAGGGAATGGTGTTATTACCATTCCTTTTCATCCACTAGCTCAGGCACTTGTTCACTGCTTGAGACCAGGGATCAAACCTTTCTGCCTGAAGGGATCTGAACTCACATCTGCCACACACCAATAAAGTACTAGCAGTCTGTTAGTGCTGCTATGCTCGGTGTAAACTATTTAAAATTCATTGAACCATCATGTGAAGGAGTGAATTATTTCACTACCTAGTTTGATCTGCTGGGCACTCTCATAGGATGTTGGACATTTTCATTCCAGTCCCTGCTCCAGTGAGTCTTTCAATATTAATATGAAACAACATATGACCAAGAAGACAGAGGAAGGACACCTCAGTGTAGGATGATACTATTTATACTAGCATGGTATGTATTTAGGAAAGCTTCCTAGATATACTGGTTCAAATCTGCTCAAGTATAACAGAGAAATGAACATGACCCTTTGCTGAGCATTTTGCTAGCCCTTAGAAATTGGATAAAAGAAATCAATGACTAAAATATCATTAATTCCAGCTCCTCATTTTATTATTTGTCCTTTAAGGATCTTAAAATCAAATATTCTGTTCTGTCTAATGTAATGCTTCAGTAAGCACATGACTATTTCTCACTTGTTTCCTAATTTGGCAAAGACAAAACAAACCAAAACAGAAAATTTGTTTGAACTAAATGAATTTTCATTGATTATTTTATTCAGCTAGTGAAGAGCTACATTTTAGGGTGTAAGATCCTTAGCACTGGATTCAATTGTCACCTAAAAACTTTATCAAGCCTTTAATGTGCACTTACTGAAGGCTGAATAATTGCTTTGGTGGTGATTGAAAACTTACTATGTGATTTTAATTACTGAGAGGACAATCAATCTATGTTCCCTGCAGCTACAACTGTGCAAAATTCTATTTAGTGCCCATTTTCTCCATTTTCTTGAAATTGGTTAGCATGAGTTTTTCCTCTACTGGTAACAATACCTATATTTCATTTTGGGGTTTGATTTGCCTTTACACAAGCAAGAAGAGTACCTCAGTGCACTGCATTACCCAATATCAGTTTAAGGAATAACATTTGGCAATAGCTCTGTATTTGCTCATTCAAAGCTTTGTTTTGAGCAAGCAGGTTCACTGGCTGGGTGGCTTCTTGCATAGCTGATTTTTGCAACCAGATAATCTAACATCAAAAGGAAGTTGCTCACTGTGACCAATCTGGGCAGGGAGAGGTAGGGAGACAAATGTTTTTTCAGTTGTAGATTCTGAAAAGTTTATCCCCTTTACCAACTAGTCATCTGAAGCTAAGGATGTCAACAGGAAAAGGATGGGAAGGCTGGAAGTCATCATAAATCTCTCTGACAAAGTGTTGTATGCTGTGTGACTGAAAAGCAAACATAAACTGAAAAGTCTGATTTTTTTTTCAGTTCTACTTCAAGTCACTCCACTGTAAATGAAATCAGAGCCCAAGATAACCCAACCCTTTCCCTACATCATACCCTTGTTGCCATTTATTCTTTCATCCCCCTATTCTGCAACCACACTTTCATAAGTACCTGACTGAATTCAGTGTGACCACTCTTGCCTAAATTCCCTTCTTTTGTAATCCTCAGCTAAACCAGGATCAAAAGATCATACAACTAACTCCCTTTGCAGTATTATCTCATTGCCTTGAAATAACAAATCCAAATCTTCTGTCTAAGCTGATTCCTGGTAATTACTTGACATGTTCATTTCTCCAAAGATCATGTAGTGTTTAGACCTACCAACCAATTCATTTAATCTGAGCAAGTTTCACTGTTCCCACTGTAGTTAATGAGAGAGAGTAGCAGTGAAAAAGTCTTTCCACTTGGACACTTTCTCTGGGCTATGATCATAAAGAGGATCTAGCTGGTTTGCTTATACCTTTAAATAACTGATACTAGTTGAGCTGAATTCCATATGGCATTTGAATTAATGAAGCTTATTTCTAATCAGAATTAGGGTTTAGAAATTTTGCTATTCTTCAGGCACCATAATCTGGCCATTTTTATATTCTTATGTATTTTATATTCTTATATATTTTGCTAATACCTGGCATGGCTGCATTTAAAATTATATGCATCACAAAACATTTGATTTTATGGATAAAAATAATTTTAAAAATTCCAAAGACCATAACTTATTCTTTCCCTCCAGGGGATTACTTGTGCAGTAATGACAGAATGAACACAAAGATGTTTAATTTTTCCATACTGGGAAATCTTTATTGCCAATTTTATGTCTTGCACCTTTATTTTTATCAAATCAACATATAAAATCTGTTGAAAGGCAAAAAGAGATCAAAGGCCACTTTGCCTTAGGAGTCTCATCAACACATTTCTGGCTTCATATTATTATAGAGAATACTTTGACAAACAGGACAATTCAAAATCCTATTAAAAATTTTGTGGAGTTTTGAAGTGTTACTGAAGTTAGTCCTGGAATCAGTAAGATTCATTCCTTGTAGGTACTATTTGCTTTTCCAAGGAATGATAACTTAAAAACTCTACCATAGTAAAAATTGCAGTTACTGATGTTCTTCTCCTGTGAGCAGCAGAAGACAGAAATAATATGAAGAATCAAGATAAATATGCAGAAAACTATTCTGCAGATACTGATCTTTCTGTATTAATGGACAACTTTTTAGAGGATACTTTATATACTGTGCTAGCATATAGTTTTTCATTTGTACTTTTACTGCCTGTAACAGGTTTTCCAGTTTTATCTCACTGATTTTCATTTCCAGCTTTTGCAGGTGAGCTTATTTGAGAGTAAGAGAGGAGGAAAGAGAAAAGACAGTGTAGAAAGTAATCAGCCTGTGAGAAAGTGCAGGTACATAATCTGAAAATATAATCCAAACTGTCACCATGATTAATATTTCTGCCTTCTTCTCATCTTCTACTCATCAAGGCTCCTTTTGCCTGTGATCTTGAAACTAGCAATATCTCTTAGCCTTGATTTTAATTTACCTCCAGGTCTCTGATTTTAATTTACTTCCAGGACGGAACCCTTTTGCTCCATCCTTCCAAAATTTTGCCTTGCTCTTTTTTTTTTGCTCTTATACTCTACCCCTCACCATTACCCACAGGCCATCCTTGTCAGTTTGTTCTTCAACACCATCTACCTGAGAAAAGAAGGTGGCTTGAGTTAACCATTCCCTATCACCAAAGGCTCTCTGCTCAGCCCAGACTCAGGTGATGCTTTCCCTGCTTATGCACAAACCCCACAGCGCTTTCCCAGACACCATTTCTGCAGGAAGTTGACCCTGAAAGTATCACCCTGCTCTGAGTAAATGTACTCTCATCAACCAAAATACACTCAAGACTAAACACAAAGCTGAGGTTAAATCTAATTTTTCTGATTTTTATCTAATTAATTCTACTTTGGTGAATAAGGGGAAAGAAAGATTCCAATCAAATGTCAATAATTTGCAAATCTGCTCTACAGATAAAAAACAGATCAGTTTGATGGAAAAACAATACCAAAGTTCAGACTGGCTCTAAGCACACAGTACAAGAATATAGAGTAGCTCGACTGATGGAATTTATCTTAATGCAAATCTTTAAGTTTGATCAGTTGTAGCATTTCTATTAGAATGATATATCAGAGCTTGCACATAAAGTAATCTCAGCTGATTGTTGCATTCCAAACAGGAGAGTGGAAAAATGCTATCTGAAGGATTTAATTTTTAAATTTACTGCTTTTATTTTTCTTAAGTTATTTCAGCATGAAACTCAACAGTATGGCAGTCTGTCCTCCATCAAGTGTTGTACCCTAAAATAATTTCGGATCAAGCAAGCTACTACACACCAAAATATTTGGATGATCCAAAAATTTAATGTACTTGCACTCATAATTAGTATAAGTTAGAAATTAATCTCTTAAAATAATTCAACCTATAGCTAGACAGACACCAGAATTCAGTATTCCTACCAATCACTACAGTGGACTAGGAAAAAAAGAGTGGAACAACACACCTAAAGGACAGAAATTATGATAAAAACAAACTTCTGTTGGTACTATGTGCTTCACACAATCAGATTTTGCTTTGTCTCTGAGAGATTTGCTTCTTGAGAAATCTGAAGTGCAGCAAGGGCTAGGTTATGTCCTACAGCTGAATCAGCTGTGTCACCAATTCATCACATCTGGAAGACTGTTATTCAGTTCATATAATTTATTTGCTTGCTAAAGTAGCTAAAACCCAAGTTTTTACTTGAAGGGATTATCTACAGATGTTCCCTCTGATACAAAACCTGTATTTGTTTCCCAGGAGCCTTCTCATTACTCAAACAGGGTTGTATCGAAAGCTGTGCATTGAAATCTGAGTGCTCAGCAATAGGCTGTCACGTCATTCTGGCTGGAAGCAAATGCTACCAGCTGTGCTGAATAAGACTACAACTGAATACTAAGTAATAGAAGAAAACAGGAATTGCTTTTTCCTTTTTTGTTGTTTTGGGTTTGGTTTTGGAATTGATTTCTTTTTCTAGAAGTTCAGCCAAAATAAATTTCTTAGATCTCCCTATATTAAAGAGCTTTCCTTGATATTAGAACAACAAATGGCTGGACTGATTCCATAATGTAGTTTTTTCCTTGTGTTCCAGGAAGATACTCCTTCCCATGAAATCGTGGCACAGTTCATCCAGCACATCCATCTCTCTCCATACTTCTGTGGGTACACAGACCAAGTGGGTACACTGAACTTAGCAGTAGCTGCCATCTTCTGACAGGGTAGGAGCCAGCAGAGGATACCCTATTGTCTGCAGAGTCATTTCTGTTTCAGATCTTAAAGTCAGGAATAGAAAATTAGGGATAGAATTCTTTTTGAGTAGTTCAAGTCTTGGCTTTCAATATGGCTTCATGTCAGTCTGGATGAGGGGAAGCAGAGAACCTGTTCTTTGAAATCCTCCTCACGTAACTAACTGCCCAAATTCTTGCCTAATTAAAGGAGAAAAAGTTTAGCTGCAGAAAGTCCAAGCTGACTTGTCAACATGGTACACAGGGACATGGTTTTGTGGTGGAGCTAAAACAGTTAGGTTGGACTTGATTATCTTAAATATCACTTCCAACATAAATGATTCTGTGATTCTGTGAAAAGGATCTCCCTTCTCCAATGAGTTGAGTTACCAAGCAGCTTGTAGCTATTGGGTTCTAGAAAATGAACTTTTCATTTCCTTCAAGAGTTGAATTTCAGCTTATTCACTGGAAACCAGTATTCCAACCAGCATCTGACTAAATCAAAGTTGAGGAAATCCAGTTTGACAGTAGCTGAGCAAAATGCTTATGCTCCCTCAGTAATGATAAATTCAGTTTTGTCTCTATTCCCGATGTGAGAAATGCTTGGAAGCAAAAACTGAGGGGGAGAGCTGACTGAACATTTCATCCAGTATGGATTAGTAGCTTACTGTATTTTTTACTTTTTTTGCAAGAGAAAAAAAAACCTTCTTTTTTCCATTCCATTAGAATTGAATCACTCACTTTCTCTTCTCTTTTAAATGTAAAATGTCACATAGAAGGTATTATTTAATGAGATTATAGCTTTTAAAATTAGGATATTTTTTAAAAATTACTGAGGGATAAGAAACACTGGTCAGGCATTAGTGGAGTGAAGTCCAATACAAGCACATCTAGGGGAAGGAACATAGTCTGTGAGGATTTGAAGTGAGGATTTGAAGAAGCTATGTGTAACATAAGATTGAAGTGAGGTGTTGTGGGATTGTATAAGTTCCTGAGCATTTTGTAAATAGTCTGAGAAAGAACAGAAATGGCCTGAGAGCTGAAGAAGGCACAATTATCAAAACTGTACAGATGTAAGGAAAACCAAGACAAAGACATAAGTGTTTTGAATGGGTTGATGATTTTATTACAGACACTAATTTGTGTTTTGTTAGAATAACCTGGCCACCTATTTCAATATTTTCAATGTGTGTGAAGATAAAACATAACTTTGTTACACTTTAGCTATGACAAATAGCTACTTTCCTCACATTATACATCTCTATCTGCTAATACAACAGACAGGTTCTTTAATTTTTTAAAACACATTCCATTTAACTAATTTATTTTATTTTTTATCACAAACTGTAAGAACCTCTACTGCAGGACCACTGTTTAATTGGGTACTTCAAAAGCAATGCCTGTCCATTGACTCATATTACTCCCATGTGAAATTTTCAGAAAGTACAATTCCTCTGCTGAGATCCTGGTATGAGACAGATGATCACACAGATGACCAGAGTTAGAAAATAATTCTCAGTTAAACTTTACCCTGAATGCAATTCCTCTAAGTCTCTTCTTATTTCCTTTCATTCCCCAGCTTTACCTTACACTTGAGCAGTATGGTTATGTATATTGATGTACTCTTTTAAAGCTCAGTGAAGTCATGGGGCTCTCCTCTAGATGAAGTAGGCATTGGATCAGGATTCAAATGGGTCAGCATAACATCACCAAGGGGTTCTTTTCTTATATGGAGACTTCTACCTCATGATCTGCCAAGAGAAATGAAGAATAGCACTTATGGGGTAAAGTTTTCCCTGCAAAGGAGATTAATTCTACAGAACCTGGTGCTAATAACACCAAGGTTGTACATTCAGTCCCTGTATGAGCCATTTACTTAAGAGCTGGACTCGATGATTCTTGTGGGTCCCTTCCATCTCAAAATAGTCTGTGAATATGTGAATCTGCTGAGACTTTATTTTTAATGGACAGAGCACATCTAATCTAGCATAAATAATGTGGAGCAAACATCCTTACAAAACTCAGTTAACAGTCTTACCCTCTCTTGCAAAGTTTTGTTGTATGTCTCTATAGCAAAATGGAGATGGAAAATACCCAAAGTGCTTAATGGTACTGGGAAGGCTCTGGGTGGGCTGCACACAGTATCTGTACCTAAAACAGACCAAAGGCTGACAGCTATAGGAATGGCACCCAATAAGCCCTAAATGTTTCTATTTTGTCTTGTTTTCAAATTGTTTCTTATTCTTAAGGCAGTTGTATGCTCTTGCTACCTGGGAGTGCATGATCTCAACTTTAAAACTGGCCTGACTTACTGCCCTGAAAAAATGGGCAGTCCAAACACATAAAAGGGAGGTAAAGTGCCTGGCCAGAAATCACCAGAAGGCTGGTCACAGGATTCAGGTTTCTTTACCCTACACCACTGCCCGCTACATTGTACTGTTTTGCCTTTCTACATTTATGCTCCCAAATTTTCAACCTTTTAAAAAAATGCTGTTCATCTAACAAGTTACCAAAGTGCAGGGTGCATGATCCTTAGTGCCTTTACATACACTTCCCTCTAGTGTTAAAAGGTAGAAACTCAACATGTTCCCAGGAGCTATTAGCTTGCCTTTGACTGTCACACTTGCTGTGAACATCAAATTCTTCTCTGCAGTAAAATAACGTCAAAATAAACAGCACCTTATGTATCACAGGAAAAAAAAAAAATCCCATCATTCTCTGTCATCCAAGAGATACTGCAAGTCATGAGAAGAATCACAAAGTCAAGGTAAAAGATTCAGATTTCAGAATATATGAATATCATATTCATTAAATTCTGTCAGGTATTTTTGCTCTACAGCTGTGTGTTAATATTAGACCTGACTTTCAATCATTATCTAAGACAGAACTGCTGATATTAGGAGTATTACAAAGCAGAATACATTTTTTGTCTGGGTGTGTGAAAGGACATACTGACAAGTAATGCCCTTCAGGATAATAATGTTGAGCCAAATTCAGAGGGCATGCTCTGAAAGTCTCTTATTCTAGCCATGGTCAAGGAAGTCACTGACTTTATTAAGCAATATATTGGCTTAAAATTTGAAATGCTGTAGGATATTCATGCAAAATTATAAATATGAAGAAAATAATCCTTGTTTACCAGACTGCATATTTAGAGAAATTTGAATATTGTGACTAGAGCCGTTAAGCTAAAGGAGAATGCATCTGAAAGCAGAAAAATCTTCTAGCGTGTTAAAAAAATTCATTCAACAAGAACAAAATTTTCACAATACACTTTAAGAAAGAAGTCTTTGTGCCTGAACAAGTGGGTATATTTTGGTTGGTCACTTCCTAAAGCCATTTCTACTTGGGAATCCTATTTAAATTAACTAACATGAGAAAGGTATCACCTTAGCTACTCTAAACACTATCATGATGCAGCTTGTCCTATCTTTTTATGTGTTAATAAAAAAGGAATAAAGTTCTAGATAAACTCTTTAAAAAAACAGTCCATGGGTGCCTTTATAAGCAATATGAAGGCTCCTGAAACTTACCACAGTAACATTAGCATGAATTTTCCAATGATCTCCTGCTTCTTCCTAAATAATATTTTCAGCTCCTATTTGGATCCCCCATCCTCTTTCATCCCTGCAGACAAAGGTGCTGATGCAAATGAATGCAAACTGTTACTGTTCTGGTTAGTTAGTGCTTGCTCCAATTATTTCATACAGGTTAAACATGCAAAGGACACCAAAAGCACAAGAGATTTAGCTTCCCTATTCACAGGACTGTGCTGTGTTATTTTCAGGAACCTGAACACAGCAGATGACTAACTCAGTCACAAAAATGTCTTCTGGGATTAATTTAATGACCCTGCAGTTCTCACTGCTTGGATGTGCTTGCTGCAGCTTTAACATTGTGGTGAGTTACATACATACCAATTATTTGGTTCACAGCTCCAATTGGGCAATGAAACACACAGGTCCAGGTCCCAAGATTAGATTATTTAACTCTTGAAAAGCTGAAATAGGCAACAACTTAATATGGATGTTTTGAAGAAAGATTGAACAACCTTTCTTGGACTCCTAAATTTTTGCAAAAAAAATTAATTCAGAGAAAGTGAGTCTGCTAGGATTAAATTAAGCAAATAATTTTGTTTACAAAAATGAGGAAAGGGAGTTGAAATACTTCTTTTTAAGAATTCCTGAGTTAAACATCTTGACAGCAACATGTGTCACAGTTGGATTACTTTAAAAAAAAATAAAGCCAAAAGCTGAAACCTTGTTACCTCCCTGTCACTTTTCCAGATTTTTCCTTTAATCTCAGAGCCAAAATGCAATCCAGATCTGTAACTACACAACTCCTCCTGTTTCTCACTTTCTTCCTTTTATGTGTCCCTCTAGACTTTTGGTACCTCCAAACAGGTAGTCTGCAGTTTTGTTTGTATGAACTAAAAAACAAAAATTTATCTTGAACATTGCAATTGAAGAATTGTGCTTAGAGGATGGTGGCACTAGAACTAGAAAGACTCACAGGAGACATTTATACTTTCATATGCATATTTATACATGGAAGAGGAAAGGAACTAGTTGACTAATGTAGGAGCTGAAGGAACATGAAATGTTCCCTTCTAAGCCACTTTCATGAATGATGTCTAAAAATTCTGCTATCACATCATAGCTTTCTCTCCTAAATTGTGTGGCATTTTACTTCTTGAGGAATTATCTTCAGAGAGGTATAACTTAGAATAAAACACTCAGCAATACGACCCAAAGCAAAACCTAGTGACCCACTGCACATACCCATTAACAGTCTGCCAAGAAAACTCCTATAGGTTAATCTCCTGCAGAGTTAAGTCTTTCATTTTAAGTTTAGTAATTAATCAAAATCAATTTGTGTGGGATTTCTGCAAACTAACCAAAGTCCTTTAACAGTCATGTGTTGAAGCCCACCCTCTACTCTGTGTAGTCAATAGAGTGAAGGAGCTTTGGGAGATGATTCCTGTGTCCTGTCTTCCTTATAAGAGTTGGATAAAATTACTTTCTGGAGGTTAATAGTTCTCTACACTGAATGTAAAAATATTTAAGGGTAAAAATATTCAGATATGCAAGTCTAATTGTTAGATGGCTACTTTAGGGCTAGTGAATCCTTTCATTAGCTCAGAAATGACAGTGGCTGTCAGAGTCAGGGCAGAGACGACTCGGAAAGGCAACATCTCCTGAGATGCACAGTGAGTTTGTACATTGTACAAGGGGTCAGTCTAGCTGGAGAGTTAAGTCACAACACATCTCATAAATCCCAAATAAACAAATAAATAATTAAATGATAAATTCAACTGACAAGGTGTTTATGATGGCAAGGGTTACCATCTGGTTGACTTGCTCTTTTTTGCATGTGCATTTTGGAAGAAGGGATGAACAATTGGTTTTTAACAATCTAAAAGTTAGTTTGAGTAGAAACAAATCTAGAAAAATATTATTCACAATACTCTGCTTGTGACATGAATAGGAAAGCTTATAATACAATATTCTTCTCTGTTCATCCAAATGGAGTAGCAGAGAGTGTTGCTATGTTAATATAATTACTATTCAGATCTTCTTTTCCAGTTAATCATAAAAGTTTTGGCCTTCACTGTAAATGCCTGACTTTTATGTGATGTACTGTGAATGTTTAATTTGTGAACTCCTGCACATAACTGAGGTCATCAAAACTCCCAAATACATTTGATGCATCTCAGAAAAGCTGGGTTTTTATCTTCCTTATTTTTTTTTTCTAATTGCATTCAAGAGAGGTTCAGAGAAGCTAGCTGTCAGTCTGTTTTTATTAAACTTGTTCATATCATGTCTGCAGCTGCATTTTGCTTGAGACATTAGTATGCCAAAAGTAAGGGATGCATCTGTGTAACAGGGTATAAAAGTAGGTCAATATACAAAGACATCCTCACAGTGACAGTTTTATGCCTTAAAGCAGTAGAGCATCCCAGGCTCCTTGTGTTTTGAATTCTAACACTGAATTTTCAAGTAAAGGTATGAAATTAATATATGATCCTTTAGCATTTAGTAGTAAGTTTTCTTTATTGAAATCTGTCCATGGAAATTTCAGTTCTAGGTTATATCTTAATTTTCTTCATTGCAATCTATCCATGGAAATTCTAGTTCCATGTAATATCTTTCCTAAAAGTTCAAAGTTAGCAGAGTCACTTGTTTGTCTTATTCCTTCTTTCCTCTTAAGCAAAGTTCTTGCACAGTGGTATTGTACTAAGTCATGCTCTGCCTACAACATCCAGGAGTTGAAAAAGGCAAGTTTTAAGTATCTCTGCAAAAATTGTCAGAAGTGCAATTGTTGGGCAGTTAATGAGTAGCTTCATATTTACTAATGTAAACTCATATGGATGTTTGAAAAGGAAATGTAATGTTCCCAGTCGATGAATCTGTTCCTAAAGCCTGAAATAGCTTCAGCAATACAAACACACGAAAGCTAGGGCCAATGGACAACCAAATGGTTAATTCACTGACTAAAGAATGATGATTTGGTTTCACTTTTTTCTTTTTTTTTTCCCTAAAAATTTGCAATGCAATTGCTTCTCAGTACCTATGGCTTATTTGAAAGAATTACTAAGGGACTGGATTTTGAAATTTTTGACTGAAATTATTCATTTTAATTATAAGTTATGCTAACCAAGCCTGTTGGTATTGTTCTTGTTTCCTGCCTGTGACCAAACTTTTTTTCATGTTGAATAATGAATAATGAAAGACGGGCATAAGTCCAAGATTTTAATCACTAGCAGAAAAATAACACTGAAATATTTGAGGGATTCTCAGCCATTTGTACACAATAGACTCTAGTCACAGTAGCATTTATGCATAAAGGGCCCCATGGACCCCACAAAAAGTCACAAACTTAGGGCAGCACCACATATTATTGGAAAACTGCAGTCTCAGCTACTTCATTTGCAAAATATGTTTCTAAACATATTTAGCAAATATTAGTCTTCTTGGCCACTGCTACCTCTTGCATCTTTTCAGATCAGTGAATAGTATGAATGAAAATATCAGTAGCAGAATGTTCTTCTTCCTTCAAACCTCTCATTTAAAAGAGGTTTTCTTCCACAGTATGAGAAAACTAAAACCTCAAGAAAAAGTTATTGTCATTTTAATGGTTATTTGTTACATTGCACCTGGGTCATGCAACTAGCATGATCTGTTCTCATTCATTATCTGAAGTACAGTAAGTTCTCAAGGCTTGGAATAAGAGCATGATGCCAGGGAGCAAGGCATAGCACAGAAACAGAAGACAATTGTTTCACTGTAGAGCTTACAATGTAGAAAGGAATGTAATTGTAAAAAATCCTCTACAAAGTATGATACAGTCAGGCTTGGCAAAATGAAATAACAATGACTCTTAGCAGCTCTGGCAGAATAAAATCATGGAGGCACCAAGTTTTGAGTTCTGTGTTCTACTGTACAGCAATACCTTTGATTTTCTGTATTAGAAAAAAAAAACAAACTTCAATAGTCAGAAATTCCCCCATTAAGAATCTTAATTCTTCAATGCCTAGAAATTTTACTTAAAAACCCAAACAAACAAAAAAAATAAACAAACCCAACCCCCATGAATAAACCATACTACAGGCCATAATGTGGTCTTTT